>RXON01003956.1:0-59998 GCA_009667805.1 Leptobrachium leishanense | reverse complement strand
ATAAACCAGACGAGAATAAAATACAGAACCTCCAATAAACCAGACGGGAATAAAATACAGAACCTCCAATAAACCAGACGAGAATAAAATACAGAACCTCCAATAAACCAGACGAGAATAAAATACAGAACCTCCAATAAACCAGACGAGAATAAAATACAGAACCTCCAATAAACCAGACGATAAAATACAGAACCTCCAATAAACCAGACGGGAATAAAATACAGAACCTCCAATAAACCAGACGAGAGGAATAAAATACAGAACCTTCACGCAGTAACAGAGGCGAAGGAGCTGACAGTCTACACGTGGCCCCAGGCTCAGGTCATATACCATTATGGAAAGCTTTACGTACCGGACGGTTTTGTCGTCAGCAGCAGAAATGATCTGTCTCTCGTTGTTGTACCACAGGGCCTTCTTGATAGCTGACGTATGTCCCCCGATCTCCTCTGGCTCTGTGAAAACATAGATCCATCACTACAACCTTCACCCAGCCTCAAACCCAAGCACTGGCTTCATGTGTCGAGTGATCGAGAGCATCGCAATCTAGGAAATCCAGGTTCTCATCACTACTCCAGGGCGGCTCCTGAGCTGCTGTCACATGCGGGGGGTGAACTCGAAACGGGCACGCCGGACACGCGCATGTGATGCAGAGGATGGGCAATAGAGCCTTACTAAGCCATGGATGAATCTCACCAATAAAACTTCAATAAACTTTCACTACTGCAGCAGTAGCAGAGCTCAAACTGACCGGCTTCGGGGTTATTCAGGTCGTAGATGCGCAGCAGCTTGTCCTGGCCGGCCGTCAGCAGGTGGTGACTGTCCTGTGAGGAGAAAGGTCGTGGTGACTCAAGACACTCCAGTCATTCACATAAAGAACATATACAGCTCCATGTCCTACAGGGTGAGAGAACATGAGGACTCTGGGTCCATCCAAGAGTCTCCGTGTACCGGTCACACTCCGTGGGCGCCGCCATACTGTGTCTCCTATTGGCCGGCTTCTCTGCTCTCACTTGACTAGTTAACATCAGCAGCTCTGATTGGACCTCAGTCTACTGTGCTAAGGCCAAAATGCCGCCGCCCTGTGGGCGAGTACGAGAGGTGCACTCTATCAGGTATAACCCACGTAAGAGACACGGGGAATCAGCGAGGTGTTAACGGGGGATGGGCACAGGTTACAGAGGACTCTCAGGGACAAGGAGCCACAGATTCCACTGGAAAGGACGACGGCGAGAGGAATGGGGAATTGTGTCCATGATGGGGCTTCGTGGAGCCTGCACGACCGGGACCTCAAACAGGGAGCACCATGGAGCCCGTGCCACGTGAGCACAAACATACGATACCTCAGTGAAGTCCACGCTCTTCACAATGTGCTTGTGCGCTAATGTAAGGATTTCGTCCCCCGTCACGGCGTCCCACACTTTCCTGAAAGACAAAGCGATATGACAAACGTTCAGCCAGGCGGGGGGCTCAGGCGCGCGACGCGGGGGGCTCAGGCGCGCGACGCGGGGGGCTCAGGCGCGCGACGCGGGGGGCTCAGGCGCGCGACGCGGGGGGCTCAGGCGCGCGACGCGGGGGGGGCGCTGCCAGAGGACCCAGCATACAAACCAGAACCCAACGCGGACGCATTACCAGACAAAAGAGGGAATAAACATGAAATGCCGCAGCTTACACCCCCCCCCCCACGCACCTCCCCAAGCTTGCAGCGGCAGACGCAGAGGGAAAGCGCAGTGATAACGTTACACCGGGGTGTCCTCTTTACATACGCTGTGAAATCCGCGGCTGCCGTAGCGGCTTTTGTGGCATCTTTATTCAGCGTGGCTCCCCAGACTGCTCCCTTGTGGCCCAAAAATGTTCCGATCCAGTCCCCGGTATCGCCCTGACGAAGCATGGGCTTCCCATCTGCAAGTAGACAAGAACATCACATCAGGACTGCAAGAAGGACGGACCCACCAGGAGCCCAGGGGAGAAGGGGGCAGTATAGGGGGTAAGAGGAGAGGGCAGTAATGTAGGCGGGGGTATAGGGGCGTATGGAAGGAATAGGGGCAGTGAGGGAGGCGGGGGTATAGGGTCAGGGAGGGGGCGAGGGGTATAGGGGGCAGCAAGGGGATATAGGGGGCAGTAAGGGAATATAGGGGGCAGTAAGGGGATATAGGGGGCGGGGTATACGGGGCAGTAAGGGGATATAGGTGCAGTAAGTGGGCGGGGCGGGGGTATAGGGGCAGTAAGGGGAGGAGGGGCGGGGGTATAGGGGCAGTAAGGGGGGAGGGAGTATAGGGGCAGTAAGGGCGGGGGTATAGGGGGCAGTAAGGGGGGTATAGGGGCAGTAAGTGGGCAAGGCTGGGGGTATAGGGGGCAGTAAGGGGGGAGGGAGTATAGGGGGCAGTAAGGGGGGAGGGAGTATAGGGGGCAGTAAGGGGGGAGGGAGTATAGGGGGCAGTAAGTGGGCGGGATGGGGGTATAGGGGCAGTAAGGGGGGAGGGAGTATAGGGGCAGTAAGGGGAGGCGGGCGGGGGTATAGGGGGCAGTAAGGGGATATAGGGGGCAGTAAGGGGATATAGGGGGCAGTAAGGGGATATAGGGGGCAGTAAGGGGATATAGGGGGCAGTAAGGGGATATAGGGGGCAGTAAGGGGAGGCGGGCGGGGGTATACGGGGCAGTAAGGGGATATAGGTGCAGTAAGTGGGCGGGGTGGGGGTCAATAGGGGCAGTAAGTGGGCGGGGCGGGGGTATAGGGGCAGTAAGTGGGCGGGGCGGGGGTATAGGGGCAGTAAGTGGGCGGGGGTATAGGAGCAGTAAGGGGGAGGGAGTATAGGGGCAGTAAGGGGGGAGGGAGTATAGGGGGCAGTAAGGGGGGAGGGAGTATAGGGGCAGTAAGGGGGAGGGAGTATAGGGGCAGTAAGGGGGGAGGGAGTATAGGGGCAGTAAGGGGGAGGGAGTATAGGGGCAGTAAGGGGAGTATAGGGGGCAGTAAGGGGGGTATAGGGGCAGTAAGTGGGCGGGGCTGGGGGTATAGGGGGCAGTAAGGGGGGAGGGAGTATAGGGGCAGTAAGGGGAGGCGGGGTATAGGGGCAGTAAGGGGGGTATAGGGGCAGTAAGTGGGCGGGATGGGGGTTATAGGGGGCAGTATGGGGAGGCGGGCGGGGGTATAGGGGCAGTAAGTGGACGGGGTATAGGTGGCAGTAAGGGGGGAGGGAGTATAGGGGGCAGTAAGGGGAGGCGGGGCGGGGGTATAGGGGCAGTAAGGGGGAGGGGGTATAGGGGCAGTAAGGGGATATAGGGGGCAGTAAGGGGAATATAGGGGGCAGTAAGGGGAGGAGGTGGTATAGGAGGCAGTAAGGGGAGGCGGGGCGGGGGGTATGGGGCAGTAAGTGGGCGGGGCGGGGGGATAGGGGGCAGTAAGGGGAGGCGGGGGGGTATAGGGGGCAGTAAGTGGGTGGGGGTATAGGGGGCAGTAAGTGGGTGGGGGTATAGGGGGCAGTAAGTGGGTGGGGGTATAGGGGGCAGTAAGTGGAGGCGGGGGGGTATAGGGGCAGTAAGGGGAGGCGGGGGGGTATAGGGGGCAGTAAGTGGGCGGGGGGTATAGGGGCAGTAAGTGGGCGGGGATGGGGGTATAGGGGGCAGTAAGTGGGCGGGGCGGGGCGGGGGGATAGGGGGCAGTAAGGGGAGGCGGGGGTATAGGGGCAGTAAGTGGGTGGGGGGATAGGGGGCAGTAAGTGGGTGGGGGTATAGGGGGCAGTAAGTGGGTGGGGGTATAGGGGGCAGTAAGTGGGTGGGGGTATAGGGGGCAGTAAGTGGGTGGGGGTATAGGGGGCAGTAAGTGCGGGAGGGGGTATAGGGGCAGTAAGGGGAGGCGGGGGGGGGTATATGGGCAGTAAGTGGAGGCGGGGGGGTATAGGGGCAGTAAGTGGAGGCGGGGGGGGGGTATAGGGGCAGTAAGGGGAGGCGGGGGGGGGGTATAGGGGCAGTAAGTGGAGGCGGGGGGGGGGTATAGGGGCAGTGAGTGGGAGGCGGGGGGGGGGTATAGGGGCAGTAAGTGGAGGCGGGGGGGTATAGGGGCAGTAAGTGGGGGGAGGGGGTATAGGGGCAGTAAGGGGGGAGGGGTATGTCTGACCCTTGCAGGCGCTGATGAGGAAGGAGCCGTAGGGGGTGATGCCGCTGAAGGCCAGGTCCACCACGGGCCGGGTGTGTCCGGAGCAGGTGAGGGGGGTTTGTCGCATCGCCATGTCTCTGCGTCGCCGGGAAACAGGACCCAGGCCGGACACTGCGCTACAGGAACCTCACAATGCGCCGGAAACCGAGGGACATGTGAGCGGAAACAGGAAGCGGCAAGCACCGGAAGTGAGAACATTCGCAACGTCACTCTGCCGCCATCTTTATTAAGGGTCTGTGACTTCAGGGTCCTTTATCACCCGGAAATGGCAATGTTAGTAAAATAGTAATAAACCTCACCCCAATAATAACAGCCTAGTATAGAGCAGCTCCTAATAGCCCCCAAAATCATTACTATCCCCCCAAAATTCACCTCAACACCAAGCCTTAAACATGAGCAATAAAAGCTTCTATAGAGATACCGGCTGAAGAGAAAACATTGAAGTGCCAGCTCAGAGTGCGCCGAACCTGGAGCCAGTGTAGCCGGAGTCAGACAGGTTCACTTCATTAACGGCGCCGGACCAGACACAAGCAAGGATTGTCCAAACACGAGTCTCTTCAGGAAAGGCAAGAGTTTATTGTGTCGTCACACAAGTGCTCACACAGGATTGAATCGCTTAGAGTGAGCCTCGATTACACAGAGACATGAGGTTTTATGCCCCAAATACAATAATTAGGTACATCCCCATTAGCCCACCTCCCTATGACACTCTATTCCACCCCACGTGGGTTAATACCTCCCATCATTAATTCGAACACAAAGAACATTCCACATATAACTATAAATTGATACACTTCTCGTTAGTTTGACAGTCTGTGATTTGTTTGTGCTGTCTTTCTCCGGGGAGTGCCTCCCTCCCTATCGGCTATGTTTATTCAGATGGCCTGGGGCCCGGTCTTCTATACTCCTTCGTCTTTTCACGGGCCCAACGACCTTGGAATATCTACTTCTCCATGCCAGAAACAGCAAAGATCTTTCATAAGGCTTTAATTGCTTTTCTGCTAATCTAAACGCATTCCTAAATTTCTACGTATACCTCATTCTAGTCTCAGCTACAAACCTGTCTAGTTATATACAAGTGAACCAATATTCTGAACAAGATGGCCGCCTGTGTACAATGGCGGCCGTCTTCCAGCCTATTTCCACTTCATTCCCCCATTGGCTCAAGTGTCAGGATCTTTTCCTGGCACTTGTAGCCATTACACTCCACTATTCTGAAACTACTGAAAAAGGGGGGGTTTCTTTCACTGGGAACATACCCTGTGGAATTATCAGTGCTGACTTGCACAGTGGCCATATGCATAGCCCTATGCGGTATATCAGTATCCCTATGATCAAGATCACCACTATCATGAGTATCATGGATCCAATTCTGAGATGAATCTCAAGATGGAACCAAACCATTCTCCCATTGCTCCAAACCCCCGGAGCGGATTCCAGCCTTCGGCAGCAATCCTCCTGGCTGTGCCCTGCAACTGTGCTACCTTCTGATGATCTTGAATTACCTGGTAATAGTCTGGGACTTCGTGTGTAGTGTTTCTGATGAAGGTGCAACATTCATAGTGCATTGTCATTTCACACAATCCATTCAAGGCCGCACTGATCTGCTCAAGCGCCATTTCATGTATCATTTGCACCTTTCATAACTCACGCATTTCCAGATTCAACAGCTGGATATCCATACTGGTCCTATTCAGAATCTCATCCATCAGATTGACATAGCTATTCAATCTCCTCATCATCTCTCCTCCCCATCCAGTCCATGCTGGCAACCATGTCCATATTCGATCCATCTTCGCAAACAATTCTCTCTTCGGTCTTTCAAACACCAGTGGGTACCTAGGGTGTAGTTCTGTGTCTGTGTTTGTGTCTTCTCCCCTTAGTTTCTGGATTGGGACCAGCTTAGCCAAATAACACATTCCCGTTATTGTTGGTGGTACCTATGTGTAACACACCTTTCACAGCACACCTGGTATCCTCCTTTCACTATAAATAGCAATAAATGTAGTGTTCCCTTTGATATCTCTATCGCAAAATGTCTCAGCCGTCTCATCATATCCACTGCACCCTGCCTCCCATTGGTCACATTCCCAATCACCGCCTCTTGGTCTCTAGTGAGTTGCCTGCATCGTATGTATAAATAAATCGCCTTTTGTCCTGTTTTGAATATGTAAATGTATAATGTCCAGTCGAACTGACTTGAGTTACATAACCCCCCCTCATTATTTGTTTCTTTATCTGGTCCTAGTTGAAAACACCATTCTGGTGGATACACTGGTCCTATTATGGGGTACCCGGGACTGACTGATTCTGTCTTTTCCCTTGGTGCATCGACAGCATGTATTGTGACATTCCCTGATACAAACATACTCAAATTCATTGGAACAGAGGCAAATGGTATATGAATTGTCTCTGGGTGCAGTCTACTACACACCCAGCATGCAGTTTGCCCAGACTTTTTAGCATAGTCATATTTGAATTGCACAAGTAAGTGTCCTCTTGGGTTGGTTCCAGATAGCGCCTCTCGTTTTTGTCTCCACATGGTACGGTTCTCCATCACCGGGTGCGTACCATTCCAGATATGGGAAATATCCACTTTCCCCACATTGCCCGTACAATTAGAGCATGCTCCACGCGAGAGTCCATAAATCAAATTAGCAAGATATAAAATCAGCACCACAAATGCCCCGAGTGTCAGAATTCCTTGGGCAATTCTTTTTACAGTCACATAAACCCAATCCCTCCCCACTGGAATTTCAAAAGTAAAAAACATTTCTGGATAATCAAGGGTGGGGGCCGGGCCCCTAAAAAGCACCCTGTGGGTATCCCCCGTTGGCGGGTGGTCAGGACCTGTGCCCATCAAAACACCCACTTGTTGATCTTCTGTATTATCTGGGTTAGAATCATTTAGGTGCTCATGGCTGTGGTCTTTGTCAGCTTCAGCCTCAGTGGGTTGGTCTCGTTGGTAACGACCTTCCATGTTGGTTCAGAACTGGCTGCGGCTGCTTTCACCCTGGAGTGATGTATCCACGGGACCACCTCGCAACCTTTACTGCTATAGGGGTTGATAACAGGACAAAATAAAAACCCTTCCATTTTGGACCTAGTGGATCATTTTTCCACTCTTTTACCCATACTGAGTCACCCGGACAATACTCATACAGTGAAGGATACAGAGAATACGGTATATTATCCCCCACCCAAATATTTAACTTCTGCATTGATTTACCCAGCATTACTACCTGATCATTTAGTTTAATTTCTCCCAATGCCCGAAGGTCCCCCCTTAGTCCATTAATCAGAGGGTTGGCCGTCCAAACATAAGTTCGTATGGACTTAGCTTCAATTGGGGGGTTGGTCTGCACCTAATGTGCAAAAGGACTATCGGCAGCAAGTCCAACCAGCCTAGTGACGTCTCTTGGCACAGTTTGGACATCAAAGTCTTTAGGGTACGGTTCATTCTTTCAACTTTTCCCGAACTTTGGGGCCTGTTCTCGGGTTGTTCTTGGCACATGTTACACACTGCTGAGCTGTTTGCTTTGCAGATTGCTGACAATCCTGGTACGTAGAAATGTGGCTCCAACTGTTGCTCCATCATTTCTCTTCCTCCATGGGTACTTGCGTGAAGTGCTCTTACGATTTCAGGAGCCAGTGTTGCTAGTAGGACTATTAGTCCGTTCTCCATCTGGAACCATCCATCTTCTCCATACCCTCCGGGTTCGTCTGTCAGCCACTTCTTTTCTTTCTCTGAGTACACAGATGTCCATTCGCTCAGTGGCGCCGGTAGGAGTGCAGCCACCACTGGTTTTGGTTTGTATCGTGCCAATTCTCCATAATTTCCCCAGATAAATTCTCCTAGACTGTGCAGTATTCGTGTGATTCGTAGATTATTGTGAGAATTGATTGTCAATTTTCAAAACGTGACGCGAAATTTCAATTTTCTGCTCGTTCAACTTCAGTTATTTCTTTGTCTTCCTCCTCCCCCACTATTTTCACGCCGAAGAATTTCAGCATCATCTTGTAGACTCTGCGCAGTTTTTGCTGAACTTCTGAGGTGTTAACCATTAGGCGTGTCTCTTGCGGATTTAGGGGAGTAGAGTAGAAATTTCGGCCTTGTGTTCGAGTTGGAAAAAACCATTGGATATAATCATAATTGAGTTCTAACAGTTCATAATCATCTTGCCATTTGTTCAATATTATTTCAATGAACTCCCCGTGGGGTTCAAACTTTTTTTTTTAAATTCATGTAGAACTCGTAATTTGGCATGGAAGATTGAGGCTCTTGCTTGCAGATCAGTACTTTAGCTTGAGCTTCTGCTTCTGTTGGTGGTGTCGGTTTTGCAGCTGCTTTTGCGGCTTGGTCCGCGCGTCTGTTACCTTTTGGAATTTCATCATGGCTTTTTGGTGGCCTCGACAGTGCATGATGCTGACAGCACTTGGTTTCCACACTGCTTCCAGGAGGGCCGTGATTTCTGCAGCATATTTAATTTGTTGTCCTGAAGACGTGAGTAGGCCTCTTTCTTTGTAGAGTGCACCATGTGCATAGACTGTCATGAAGGCGTATTTGGAATCTGTATAGATATTTACTCTTTTGCCTTCAGAAATTTCAAGGGCTCTGGTTAAGGCTGTTATTTCAGCTAGTTGTGCAGATGTATGGCCTGGCAGTGGCTTTGCTTCAATAATTTCTTCTGTTGAGACTACTGCATAGCCGGAGACTTTCTTCCTATCATCCATGTAGCTGCTACCATCAGTGAATAGCTGTAGATCGTATTTGTCTAGGGGTACGTCTTTCAAATCCGGCCTGCTACTGAACACTTCTTCCATGACTTGGAGGCATTCATCGATTTGGATCCTCTTCACAGTCAGGCAGTAAAGTAGCAGGGTTTAAGGTAGCGATGAGGTCCAAATGAACCCGTGGATTTTCACACATCATGGCTTGGTACTTCGTCATCCGGCTGTTGCTAAACCAGTAACCTCCTTTGACATCCAGCAGGGCCTTGACAGCATGGGGCACCTTGACATAAAGAACTTGTCCAAGGGTCAGCTTGTCTGCTTCTGCTATCAGCATTGCGGTGGCAGCCACTGCTTTCAGGCATGGGGGTAGGCCGCAGACCACAGGGTCGAGTTGCTTGGAGAGGTAGGCCACAGGCCTCAGCCACGAGCCAAAGGTCTGGACCAATACTCCTTGCTTGCTGTTTGGTTATGTTCATGTACGAACAGCTGGAAAGGCTTGCTATGATCTGGCAGACCCAGCGCAGGAGCTTCCATCAGCAGAGTCTTTAATTTCAGGAACGCTGCTGTTTGCTCTTCTTCCCAATGAAAGGGGTCTAATTCTCTTTCCTTAGTTGCTTGATGAAGCGGCTTGGCAATTTCTGCGAAGTTGGGGATCCACAGGCGGCAGAAGCCTGCAGCTCCCAGGAACTCACGGACTTGTCTCCTGGTCTTTAGTTGGGATATGCGGCACATTGCTTCTTTTCTTTCTGCCCCCAGTGCACGTTTGGTACCTGTTAACTGGAAGCCCAGGTATTTTACACTCTGTTTACATATTTGTGCTTTCTTTTTTTAGACACTCTGTAACCTGTTTGGCTTAGCAGATGTAGCAAAACTTTTGTGACAGATAAACAGTCTTTTTCTGTGGGGGAAACCAGTGTAATTAATCAACATACTGTAGCGTGGAAGGACAAGAGGTCCTGGCTGAGCGCGCATCCATTGTAGATACCTCCCACTGAAAAATAAAAAAAATAAAAAAAAAAAGGTTGTCTTGCTGGAACAATGGTGTGTTCCACGGTGACACGCAGAATCCAATATACCGTAGTCTTTAAATCTCTGCAAATGTATTTGTATATTCTGCTTGGCTTTCTTTGGGATATAATATTGTCTTAGAGCCACCGGTATTGCGCCGGACTTGAATTCAACTATCTGGGCGGGTTGTCCTCCGCCCCCACCTCAGGAATTCCAAGGAGTAGTGCGTGCGGATCCAGCGTGGCAGACAGAGTAGATGCCGTGCGCCATTCTTCCTCCTTTGACATAACTACTGCGATTTTTCACAGATTGGGGGTTGTGCGGGCTGGCTGGATTATACTACCGAACAAAACTGCCACTCTCCGGCAGGTTTAATTGAACGTGACCCCCGGGAGAAAAAAAAAAAAAAAATAATAATAATTTGGCCTTGCAATTTGCAAAAAAAAAAATATCCCGCCCCAGGAGCTGGATGGGACATTCGGCATATACATATACACATTGTGTAAATAATATTCTCAGAAATATTTTCCCATAGCCCAAAACAGACTCTTAATACTACATCGAAAAAAAAAACAATAAAAATAATCATCCATCAAAAATCAAACAAAAACATACTTGTAAAAACAGTAAAGAAAAATTACTTTAATTATTTCTCGAATTAATTTTCTAACCGTTTCATATATTTCAATTTAATTTGTTAATAAATTTTTATATTTTAGTAGGCAATATTGTATACTATTACATACTTATTATTATTTATATGCAATAATATAAAAACCAGGACTCCTTTTTCTTTTCTTCTATTTAATTCTAGCTCTGAACAAAACTTAAACTTTCGGAATAATATCAACACAAAAAATAAACATATATCTTGCACTCAACCGACTTCAGACAAATATTCTATTGTAACACACACTAAAATTAGCTAAACATAGTACGCTGCACAAGTACACAAAGGGTTATTCTTTCCACCTTTCAGAGAGCAAAAGAAAAACAAACTGCTCCCTCCTCCTCCCCCTCTTAAACAGTCTGTCAGAAAGGAGGGGGCCTATACACCAGAGACGACGCTCAATCTCAACTTTTAATTGAACAGATTAATGATCAATTAAAAACACAATCGGACAAAATCAGTCTGAACCACACATATAAACTATACAGCACCGCAACTATCTCACTCCGTAAAATATTAATTAATTTATATATGCTCCCATCGGGCATCTCAATCTTTTCTGGTGGAGCCTCTCTATCTCCTCCACCCGATACACCCTGCTCTTCTTCCTCAGCCATACGGGACGGGACGGAGCGGAGGGAGCTGACCGAGACATAGCAGCTGCCCGCCCCCCCTTTCCGCCGCGCAACAGCGGCATTCAGAGCTTCCCTAGCTGCCCCATAACATAATAGATAGGACGGGGGTAAAACATTTATTTTCTTCCAGTTGTCTACTAACACCTTCTCTCTCTCTATTATTTTGGGGGTCCTGTTTCTTATTTCTCCCCGCTATCATTTATAAAATGACTCTTGTTTTTAATACAATATCTCCATATATCTATATACGGGTATTCTTCTTCAGGATGTCCATACTGCTCTGTAACTTGGGAGTGTACCTTCTGTACCAACTCCGGGTCCATTGACCCCTGCTCTGGCCATCCTGGACTAACATCGGCCACACAACTGTACACATTATTTTTAATTTCTCTTTTGTCAATTCTACACCATAGTCATGCGTTTTATATAATGCATCGAAATTTCGCACCATATACTCTAGGGGCGTCTCCCCCTCCTTTATCCTCTTGGGCTTTGATGACCCGTTACCCATTGTCACTCCTGAAAACAATACTTTTTGCGATACAAATATCTTATTTCAACAACAGTTAAAATCTACAGTCTGATACTTCAGTCAACAATTTATCCGCATCCACATACGCTTCCCCCTTCAGTAGCCGACTGCAGTCGCCTGAGCCGAAACCGTACGTCCAGGGTCAAATCTCGTATTTGCTTCCTCGTGGAGCGAGTAGGCGCACGTTCACTCACAGCACTCGAGTCAATTCATTCACAACACATTCCGTATCAGATACTTTCAGCACAATACAGAACATATATCACTTCAACTCTTTCCATTAGCCGAGGGCGTATTCCCTCCTTTGTGGCTCCTTATACCCCGTAATTTGAACTCTAACTCTTGACTGCTTGTGGCTATATGCACCCCGTTCCTTGTCTATACTTCCGCCTGCAATTCCAATCTGCCTTATGGATAATCTACCCACTCAGCACCACTATCTCTGCAGCTATCGCTGGCTTTACTATAAGCCCTTTTCACTATACGGCGTACACACTAGGCACTGACTCAGGCTCTTAGCCCAGTCACAGAAAAAAATCCCTCCTCCTTTCCCTTTTACCCACGTGGCGAAGCTCTATTTACAAACACTGAACTATGCAACTCCACGCAGCTACCTTCTCCCTCTCATACAGAACTACCCTTTGATTGGCATTCAATTCCCCCGAATCCAGACGCCCGCTAGCCACTCTGGCTCCTTAGCAATGTCAGCGCTACCAGCGGCGGGCTAGATATGCCAATAGGATGGTGGCCATCGCATCCTCTTATCCGTCTATCGCAGTCGGACGTTTCCCTTAGATACCGGTATTTCCTTTAGACATACAAAACATAGAAGACACGTTACCTATCGCCGGCGCTGCTTGCTGTTTCCTCAGAGTCGTTGGTGTCCCAGTTTTCCCGGGTCAGGGGGGTCTGTTAGGGACGAGATGAGGTCCACTGTACAGGAAATCCTGCTTGGCGCCTGCAGATGTCAGCTCACCTTCAACGGACGCCCCCAACCATCGGGATTCTGGCACTGCTGCAGTCAAGCGCCGCACTGTGTTCAGCAGCCGTTGCCTGTGTCTTGGCAAAAGGCCCGTTATCCCGGCTATCGAGACCCCAGAAATGTAGCAGGAGTCAGACAGGTTCACTTTCAGAACGGCGCCGGACCAGACACAAGCAAGGATTGTCCAAACACGAGTCTCTTCAGGAAAGGCAAGAGTTTATTGTGTCGTCACACCAAGTGCTCACACAGGATTGAATCGCTTAGAGTGAGCCCCGATTACACAGAGACATGAGGTTTTATGCCCCAAATACATAATTAGGTACATCCCCATTAGCCCACCTCCCTATGACACTCTATTCCACCCCACGTGGGTTAATACCTCCCATCATTAATTCGAACACAAAGAACATTCCACATATAACTATAAATTGATACACTTCTCGTTAGTTTGACAGTCTGTGATTTGTTTGTGCTGTCTTTCTCCGGGCAGTGCCTCCCTCCCTATCGGCTATGTTTATTCAGATGGCCTGGGGCCCGGTCTTCTATACTCCTTCGTCTTTCCACGGGCCCAACGACCTTGGAATATCTACTTCTCCATGCCAGAAACAGCAAAGATCTTTCATAAGGCTTTAATTGCTTTTCTGCTAATCTAAACGCATTCCTAAATTTCTACGTATACCTCATTCTAGTCTCAGCTACAAACCTGTCTAGTTATATACAAGTGAACCAATATTCTGAACAAGATGGCCGCCTGTGTACAATGGCGGCCGTCTTCCAGCCTATTTCCACTTCACCAGCAAACTAGCTGCCGAATGTGGAGCCCCGAAATGACTGCTGAACGTGGAGCCGCCGAACTGACTGCCGAACGTGGAGCCAGTAAACTAACTGCCGAATGTGGAGCCGCCGAACTGACTGCCGAACGTGGAGCCCCTGAACTGACTGCCGAACGTGGAGCCCCGAACTGACTGCCGAACGTGGAGCCGCCGAACTGACTGCCGAACGTGGAGCCAGTAAACTAACTGCCGAACGTGGAACCAGCAAACTAACTGCCGAATGTGGAGCCTTTTGAACTGACTGCCGAACGTGGAATCACCAAACTGACTGCCAGATGTGGAGCCCCAAACTGACTGATGAATGCGGAGCCCCCGAACTGACTACCTGAACGTGGAGCCAGCAAACTAACTGGCGAATGTGGAGCCGCCGAACTGACTGCCGAACGTGGAGCCCCTGAACTGACTGCCGAACGTGGAGCCCCGAACTGACTGCCGAACGTGGAGCCGCCGAACTGACTGCCGAACGTGGAGCCAGTAAACTAACTGCCGAACGTGGAACCAGCAAACTAACTGCCGAATGTGGAGCCTTTTGAACTGACTGCCGAACGTGGAATCACCAAACTGACTGCCAGATGTGGAGCCCCAAACTGACTGATGAATGCGGAGCCCCCGAACTGACTACCTGAACGTGGAGCCCCAAAACTGACTGCCAAACATGGAGCCCCCGAACTGACTGCCAAATGTGGACCTGCCAAACTAACTGCCGAATGTGGAGCCTTTTGAACTGACTGCCGAACGTGGAATCAAACTGACTGCCAGATGTGGAGCCCTGAACTGACTGACGAACGTGGAGCTGCCGTACATGGAGCCGCCGAACTGACTGCCAAAAGTGGAGCCGCCGAACTGACTGCCAAAAGTGGAGCCGCCGAACTGACTGCTTAACGTGGAGCCGCCGAACTGAATGCCGAATTCGGAGCCCCCGAACTGACTGCCGAACGTGGAGCCCCCGAACTGACTCTGCCCTCTCCAGTGGTGCTTTTTTTTTATTGTGCAGCTATTCAGGAGGGCAAGGGATCCCCCTCCCCTTTCTTGGTTCTCCCATGCAGGTGTTGGAGGTGCCTGGAAATGACATCTTCGTGACAACCAGGGGCCCATAAATCTGTCGGGCTGGATTCAAGGTAGTCGGACCGATGTGGGGACCCCAGCCAGAGATGATAGTATGGGGGGGGGGGTTAAAGGACCAAGACATACATAGTACGTCCTTGGTCCTTAAGAGGGATTTTCCTCAGGATGTACCATATACGTCAGTGGTACTTATGTGGGTAAACCATTAAAAAATATTTGTAAATAAGAACAAAAGGTCTTAAAAAAAAAATAGGTCTGGTACAGAACATAAAGAAAGCCTTTAAAAAATTTGGGAATCAAAAATTTGTTAAAAAAAGTAAATACAAAAAGGTGTTCTTAAAAATAAATTAATATATACAAAAAGGTGTTCTAAAAAAATAAAATAAATAAATACAAAAAGGTGTTCTAAAAAATAAATTAATATATACAAAAAGGTGTTCTTAAAAATAAAATAAATACAAAAAGGTGTTCTTAAAAATAAAATAAATACATAAAGGTGTTCTAAAAAATAAAATAAATACATAAAGGTGTTCTAAAAAATAAAATAATTAAATAAATACAAAAAGGTGTTCTAAAAAATAAAAAGCCTTTTTGCTGAAAATGAAAAGAATCAACAGTTTTAAAAAATATATATAAACCAATAATGTTATTTTCCATTGAATCCTATGGGATTCACCTGTTTAAACCTGTCGAACTGATTCCCTGAAAATCTGGGTATTTCCCTGACATTTCGGCATTCTGAATAGATTTCCCATTGTAAAGCGCTACGGAATCGGTTGGCGCTATATAAGTACTTGTAACTGTAAATTAACCCTTAAGCCTGAGATACACTGAGTGTGAAGTGTCGCACAGCGCTTGTAGGCGGCGGCGCCGCACGTCGAGATGCACACAGTGTAGCCAGTCTTTTCCATTTCTCTCGCTCAGCTTCCATCACGTTGCAGCGCAATGATAGGAGGGGCGGGATCTGCAGCTCATCCGAGTCCGGACCCTTTGATCCCCTGCGCATGTGCCGTACTGCAGATGGGTCCTTGCACCACTCCGGGTCTGATCTGAGGTCTGTGTAGACATAAATATCTGAGGAGCGTTCACTTCCTCAGCAGCTGCTGAATTGTTCAATTGCAGCAGATCAGTTTGCTGCAGCAGTCTCACTGAACGCTTTGGCTGTGAATATGGAAGTGAAAGGACAGAGGATTGCTTGATGAAAGGTGCTGTTTCTGCATAATCCACTTTTTATTACATCTTTAGTGTTAATGTTTACCATCTTCCAATAAACATTTGCTGTTTTGATCCAACAAACCTTCAAACTGAACATTTCCTTATTGGATTATTTGCTCCATGGAGGCGGCCATCTTTCCCAAATCACACTCCGCTACCCTGCAGCACCTCTCCACCCGGCTGCAAGTGCTAAGTTATCAGTGCTGAGCGCTAAACTGATGAACAGCGTTCAGTGCCAAGTTGCTAACTAACAGGGTTATTCAGAGAGAGGTGAAAAGCAGGAGAATACCTGGAGAATGGAAAAATCTAGGTCAAAATAGCCAAACCAGAAAAATTCTCCCATTTATCTCACTTTCCAAATCGGCTATTTTGACCTAGAATTTTCCATTCTCCAGCCATTCTCCTGCTTTTCACCTCTCTCTGAATAACCCTGTTAGCACTTGAAGCGGCTGAGCAACTGAATGCACCTCTGGTTTTAGAGATATATATTGTAGCAGTGTGCCCTGTGTAGCCGCGGCACCCAAAGAGTTAAGCCTAGGCATGCAAATTAAGTTTGATAAAGGCAGCACCTGTCAGGGTGTGTAGGGAGAGAAACTGGAAGCTGCCAGGTAGGCAGCACCTGTGAGGGTGTGTAGGGAGAGAAACTGGAAGCTGCCAGGGAGGCAGCACCTGTGAGGGTGTGTAGGTAAAGAACCTGGAAGCTGCCAGGGAGGCAGCACCTGTGAGGGTGTGTAGGGAGAAACTGGAAGCTGCCAGGTAGGCAGCACCTGTGAGGGTGTGTAGGGAGAGAAACTGGAAGCTGCCAGGGAGGCAGCACCTGTGAGGGTGTGTAGGGAGAAACTGGAAGCTGCCAGGGAGGCAGCACCCGTGAGGGTGTGTAGGGAGAGAAACTGGAAGCTGCCAGGGAGGCAGCACCCGTGAGGGTGTGTAGGGAGAGAAACTGGAAGCTGCCAAGGAGGCAGCACCTGTGAGGGTGTGTAGGGAGAGAAACTGGAAGCTGCCAGGGAGGCAGCACCTGTGAGGGTGTGTAGGGAGAGAAACTGGAAGCTGCCAGGGAGGCAGCACCTGTGAGGGTGTGTAGGGAGAGAAACTGGAAGCTGCCAGGGAGGCAGCACCTGTCAGGGTGTGTAGGGAGAGAAACTGGAAGCTGCCAGGTAGGCAGCACCTGTGAGGGTGTGTAGGGAGAGAAACTGGAAGCTGTCAGGGAGGCAGCACCTGTCAGGGTGTGTAGGGAGAGAAACTGGAAGCTGCCAGGGAGGCAGCACCTGTCAGGGTGTGTAGGGAGAGAAACAGGAACCTGCCAGGGAGGCAGCACCTGTGAGGGTGTGTAGGGAGAGAAACTGGAAGCTGCCAGGGAGGCAGCACCTGTGAGGGTGTGTAGGGAGAGAAACTGGAAGCTGCCAGGGAGGCAGCACCTGTGAGGGTGTGTAGGGAGAGAAACTGGAAGCTGCCAGGGAGGCAGCACCTGTGAGGGTGTGTAGGGAGAGAAACTGGAAGCTGCCAGGGAGGCAGCACCTGTGAGGGTGTGTAGGGAGAAAACTGGAAGCTGCCAGGTAGGCAGCACCTGTGAGGGTGTGTAGGGAGAGAAACTGGAAGCTGCCAGGGAGGCAGCACCTGTCAGGGTGTTTAGGGAGAGAAACTGGAAGCTGCCAGGGAGGCAGCACCTGTGAGGGTGTGTAGGGAGAAACTGGAAGCTGCCAGGGAGGCAGCACCTGTGAGGGTGTGTAGGGAGAGAAACTGGAAGCTGCCAGGCAGGCAGCACCTGTCAGGGTGTGTAGGGAGAGAAACTGGAAGCTGCCAGGTAGGCAGCACCTGTGAGGGTGTGTAGGGAGGGAAGCTGCCAGGGAGGCAGCACCTGTCAGGGTGTGTAGGGAGAGAAACTGGAAGCTGCCAGGGAGGCAGCACCTGTCAGGGTGTGTAGGGAGAGAAACTGGAAGCTGCCAAGGAGGCAGCACCTGTCAGGGTGTGTAGGGAGAGAAACTGGAAGCTGCCAGGGAGGCAGCACCTGTCAGGGTGTATAGGGAGAGAAACTGGAAGCTGCCAGGGAGGCAGCACCTGTCAGGGTGTGTAGGGAGAGAAACTGGAAGCTGCCAGGGAGGCAGCACCTGTCAGGGTGTGTAGGTAAAGAACCTGGAAGCTGCCAGGGAGGCAGCACCTGTGAGGGTGTGTAGGGAGAGAAACTGGAAGCTGCCAGGGAGGCAGCACCTGTGAGGGTGTGTAGGGAAAGAAACTGGAAGCTGCCAGGGAGGCAGCACCTGTGAGGGTGTGTAGGGAGAGAAACTGGAAGCTGCCAGGGAGGCAGCACCTGTGAGGGTGTGTAGGGAGAAACTGGAAGCTGCCAGGGAGGCAGCACCTGTGAGGGTGTGTAGGGAGAGAAACTGGAAGCTGCCAGGGAGGCAGCACCTGTGAGGGTGTGTAGGGAGAAAACTGGAAGCTGCCAGGGAGGCAGCACCCGTGAGGGTGTGTAGGGAGAGAAACTGGAAGCTGCCAGGGAGGCAGCACCTGTCAGGGTGTGTAGGGAGAGAAACTGGAAGCTGCCAGGGAGGCAGCACCTGTCAGGGTGTGTAGGGAGAGAAACTGGAAGCTGCCAGGGAGGCAGCACCTGTCAGGGTGTGTAGGGAGAGAAACTGGAAGCTGCCAGGGAGGCAGCACCTGTCAGGGTGTGTAGGGAGAGAAACTGGAAGCTGCCAGGGAGGCAGCACCTGTGAGGGTGTGTAGGGAGAGAAACTGGAAGCTGCCAGGGAGGCAGCACCTGTGAGGGTGTGTATGGAGAGAAACTGGAAGCTGCCAGGGAGGCAGCACCTGTGAGGGTGTGTAGGGAGAAACTGGAAGCTGCCAGGTAGGCAGCACCTGTGAGGGTGTGTAGGGAGAGAAACTGGAAGCTGCCAGGGAGGCAGCACCTGTGAGGGTGTGTAGGGAGAGAAACTGGAAGCTGCCAGGGAGGCAGCACCTGTGAGGGTGTGTAGGGAGAAACTGGAAGCTGCCAGGTAGGCAGCACCTGTGAGGGTGTGTAGGGAGAGAAACTGGAAGCTGCCAGGAGGCAGCACCCGTGAGGGTGTGTAGGGAGAGAAACTGGAAGCTGCCAGGGAGGCAGCACCGTGAGGGTGTGTAGGGAGAGAAACTGGAAGCTGCCAGGGAGGCAGCACCTGTGAGGGTGTGTAGGGAGAGAAACTGGAAGCTGCCAGGGAGGCAGCACCTGTGAGGGTGTGTAGGGAGAAACTGGAAGCTGCCAGGTAGGCAGCACCTGTGAGGGTGTGTAGGGAGAGAAACTGGAAGCTGCCAAGGAGGCAGCACCCGTGAGGGTGTGTAGGGAGAGAAACTGGAAGCTGCCAGGGAGGCAGCACCTGTGAGGGTGTGTAGGGAGAGAAACTGGAAGCTGCCAAGGAGGCAGCACCTGTGAGGGTGTAGGGAGAGAAACTGGAAGCTGCCAGGGAGGCAGCACCTGTGAGGGTGTGTAGGGAGAAACTGGAAGCTGCCAGGGAGGCAGCACCTGTGAGGGTGTGTAGGGAGAGAAACTGGAAGCTGCCAGGGAGGCAGCACCTGTCAGGGTGTGTAGGGAGAGAAACTGGAAGCTGCCAGGGAGGCAGCACCTGTGAGGGTGTGTAGGGAGAAACTGGAAGCTGCCAGGGAGGCAGCACCTGTGAGGGTGTGTAGGGAGAGAAACTGGAAGCTGCCAGGGAGGCAGCACCTGTCAGGGTGTGTAGGGAGAGAAACTGGAAGCTGCCAGGGAGGCAGCACCTGTGAGGGTGTGTAGGGAGAGAAACTGGAAGCTGCCAGGGAGGCAGCACCTGTGAGGGTGTGTAGGGAGAAACTGGAAGCTGCCAGGTAGGCAGCACCTGTGAGGGTGTGTAGGGAGAGAAACTGGAAGCTGCCAAGGAGGCAGCACCCGTGAGGGTGTGTAGGGAGAGAAACTGGAAGCTGCCAGGGAGGCAGCACCCGTGAGGGTGTGTAGGGAGAGAAACTGGAAGCTGCCAGGGAGGCAGCACCTGTCAGGGTGTGTAGGGAGAGAAACTGGAAGCTGCCAGGGAGGCAGCACCTGTGAGGGTGTGTAGGGAGAGAAACTGGAAGCTGCCAGGGAGGCAGCACCTGTGAGGGTGTGTAGGGAGAGAAACTGGAAGCTGCCAGGGAGGCAGCACCTGTGAGGGTGTGTAGGGAGAAACTGGAAGCTGCCAGGTAGGCAGCACCTGTGAGGGTGTGTAGGGAGAGAAACTGGAAGCTGCCAAGGAGGCAGCACCCGTGAGGGTGTGTAGGGAGAGAAACTGGAAGCTGCCAGGGAGGCAGCACCCGTGAGGGTGTGTAGGGAGAGAAACTGGAAGCTGCCAAGGAGGCAGCACCTGTGAGGGTGTGTAGGGAGAGAAACTGGAAGCTGCCAGGGAGGCAGCACCTGTGAGGGTGTGTAGGGAGAAACTGGAAGCTGCCAGGGAGGCAGCACCTGTGAGGGTGTGTAGGGAGAGAAACTGGAAGCTGCCAGGGAGGCAGCACCTGTCAGGGTGTGTAGGGAGAGAAACTGGAAGCTGCCAGGGAGGCAGCACCTGTGAGGGTGTGTAGGGAGAGAAACTGGAAGCTGCCAAGGAGGCAGCACCCGTGAGGGTGTGTAGGGAGAGAAACTGGAAGCTGCCAGGGAGGCAGCACCTGTGAGGGTGTGTAGGGAGAAACTGGAAGCTGCCAGGGAGGCAGCACCTGTGAGGGTGTGTAGGGAGAGAAACTGGAAGCTGCCAGGGAGGCAGCACCTGTGAGGGTGTGTAGGGAGAGAAACTGGAAGCTGCCAGGGAGGCAGCACCTGTTAGGGTGTGTAGGGAGAGAAACTGGAAGCTGCCAGGGAGGCAGCACCTGTCAGGGTGTGTAGGGAGAGAAACTGGAAGCTGCCAGGGAGGCAGCATCTGTGAGGGTGTGTAGGGAGAGAAACTGGAAGCTGCCAGGGAGGCAGCACCCGTGAGGGTGTGTAGGGAGAGAAACTGGAAGCTGCCAGGTAGGCAGCACCTGTGAGGGTGTGTAGGGAGAGAAACTGGAAGCTGCCAGGGAGGCAGCACCCGTGAGGGTGTGTAGGGAGAGAAACTGGAAGCTGCCAGGGAGGCAGCACCCGTGAGGGTGTGTAGGGAGAGAAACTGGAAGCTGCCAGGGAGGCAGCACCTGTGAGGGTGTGTAGGGAGTGAAACTGGAAGCTGCCAGGGAGGCAGCACCTGTGAGGGTGTGTAGGTAAAGAACCTGGAAGCTGCCAGGGAGGCAGCACCTGTGAGGGTGTGTAGGGAGAGAAACTGGAAGCTGCCAGGGAGGCAGCACCCGTGAGGGTGTGTAGGGAGAGAAACTGGAAGCTGCCAGGGAGGCAGCACCTGTGAGGGTGTGTAGGGAGAGAAACTGGAAGCTGCCAGGGAGGCAGCACCTGTGAGGGTGTGTAGGGAGAGAAACTGGAAGCTGCCAGGGAGGCAGCACCCGTGAGGGTGTGTAGGGAGAGAAACTGGAAGCTGCCAGGGAGGCAGCACCTGTGAGGGTGTGTAGGGAGAGAAACTGGAAGCTGCCAGGGAGGCAGCACCTGTGAGGGTGTGTAGGGAGAGAAACTGGAAGCTGCCAGGAGGCAGCACCTGTCAGGGTGTGTAGGGAGAGAAACTGGAAGCTGCCAAGGAGGCAGCACCCGTGAGGGTGTGTAGGGAGAGAAACTGGAAGCTGCCAGGGAGGCAGCACCCGTGAGGGTGTGTAGGGAGAGAACTGGAAGCTGCCAGGGAGGCAGCACCTGTGAGGGTGTGTAGGGAGAGAAACTGGAAGCTGCCAGGGAGGCAGCACCCGTGAGGGTGTGTAGGGAGAGAAACTGGAAGCTGCCAGGGAGGCAGCACCTGTGAGGGTGTGTAGGGAGAAACTGGAAGCTGCCAGGGAGGCAGCAAGAGCTGAACCATGAGTTCATTTAAACCACTGTAGCGGGGGCTTTGTGAGCTGTGTGTGTGGATTATTGTGCTTCTCACTGTGGCTCAGGCTTGGACAGAGACATGGAGCCTGTCACCGCTGTGGGGGAATTCCCCTCCCTCCTTCCCCAGCCTATTGCATTGGAAAAGGAAGTTGTTTGATGCAGGAAGACTGAAGGTCGCGCAAGTACAGAGAGCCTAATGCATTGATACAGGAAGAAAACTACACCTCCCAGGAGGGTAAAGGGGAGCCCGCGTTTTCCAGGGAAGGAAGAGCACGTGCAGAGCAGAGAGAAGCCAGTGAGGGCGACACTGACCGGGTGGACGGGACGAAAAGAAAAGGTCGGACTTGAAACGGAGTAAAGTGCAGAGTAATTTATTTGTGTACAGCAGACCCCATCAAAGTCAGCAGTGACGTTTCAACCCGAAGGTCTTAATCATACATTCAGTTTAAAACACAACTCCTGCTTATATATCCTGATACATGAGTACAACATTAGTGAAGCATGCCTCCCGTTACACAATTACTCAAACCATGAAATGAAAGCAGCAGCGTGTGCGGGATATACCCATCAGAGAGAGACAGTAAACTTAAGCAAAATATGTGACATAAAAGAAATGGAGGGGATGGAAGACATCATATGGAAAAACACAGAAAACTATCAAGACCTGTATGAACTGTGCTACTCAGTCTAACCAAAGAAGAGGATAAACTATATATACTCCTCTGAAAGGGATATGGTTATAAAGTTATATACCCTAAAGTGTGGGCGCCTATAAAGTTATATATCGTTTTTACCAATAGAAGCAGTTATAATGAGTAAGTTATAACCAGTAATGATATGATGTCGCCCTGGGATAAAAAAACACAGAAAAAACAACCAAAATCTGTGCTAAACAAAGATGAGGGAGGTGTGGCAGGTATCCCTGACAGCGCATCAATAGTGCAAAACACTGGAATGCAATTGAAACATTTGCATATATGAATAAAGTGCATCAATAGTAAGCACAATAGTGAAATAAAGTGCCACAAAACAGTAAAGTGCAGAGGTGCCTTAATAGAATAAAACCGGCTTAGTGCCATAGTGCATATAGGACGATACGTAGATACCTGTAACTAATAATCAATAAAGTGCACAAATTAAATGTCCATTGCTAATCCGATGGACATGTACAAAAAGTGCAAACAGTGTCCAATATTTCAATTGAGTGCAATAGTGCGTATAGCAGCCCGTGAAGATGGAAGATAAAATACTCAGGAGTCCCAATGTTTGTGGTGCTCCTTCTTATCCCAGTGGAAAGTTCGTCTCGTCCTCGATTTCATAAAAGAGAAGGGAGAAGCACACGGGGGAAATCTTTGGTGCAGGAGATCTTATGACAAATTGGAGAAAGATTATTACTGGTAGAGGTATATACACTCACATTTAAATGAGCCTAAAGCTTTCCCGGCTCTAGGTTTAATCGCCTATGGCCATGTAGAGAGTGGCGCTTCCCTTCTTTACCAAGTAGCAGGTCCTAGACCAGTTAAGAACAGATGGGAGACAATGCTCCCATAGCGTAATTCTGCCGGGTAACCAGACACAGGGTAACCAGACACAGTGCACTTACCAATTAAGGAGCCTTTCAATCTCCGGCTCAGTAAAGCCTTAGGCACTCTTAGGTAGGTGCCCTGGACCTCTTTTCCTCGTTGGCAGGTCGAGTGGTGTTGTTCTCATGAGGTATCAGGTTGGAATTAGCAAAACACAGCCAATGAAGGGTTAAAAGTAAAAAATATATATTCCATAAAACTACCGAGACGCGTTTCGGCTGTGGTAGCCTTCCTCAGTCGCTGTGTCCTGTAGTATCTCTGTTTTAAAAAAAAAAGCCTGAGGAACATATGTTGCCATCCTAAAAAAATACATAGAAAAACATGGTGAGTAAAGGTATGAAAGCCAAGAAAGATAGATCTAGACCTCAGAAACACATGCTCAAATCAGACTATTTAACCCTTTGGGCCACAGGGTGTCCAATTTATGCATCCACAAAGCACTTTGGTGCCACCGAAATGTGGGACATTTCCCTGTCTACATTGTGCCTCATGCAATGCAGTGATCAAAGGTGATTTTATTTGATAGTTTTCTGTGTTTTTCCATATGATGTCTTCCATCCCCTCCATTTCTTTTATGTCACATATTTTGCTTAAGTTTACTGTCTCTCTCTGATGGGTATATCCCGCACACGCTGCTGCTTTCATTTCATGGTTTGAGTAATTGTGTAACGGGAGGCATGCTCACTAATGTTGTACTCATGTATCAGGATATATAAGCAGGAGTTGTGTTTTAAACTGAATGTATGATTAAGACCTTCGGGTCGAAACGTCACTGCTGACTTTGATGGGGTCTGCTGTACCCAAATAAATAACTACACTTTACCCCGCTTGAAGTCCAACCTTTTCTTTTCGTCCAGTTGATGTTTGGGATCGGCGGCGTCCCTGCACGGTGGTGACTTCATGGAGAGGACTGACTGGGGCTCCCCCCTGGCGGTGTTCGTGGCACCCTCATTTCGTATGACAGGGTGGACGTTCCTGTGTTGTGTATCGTGCATTCAGTGGTCCTCGGGTGTTCAGCGAAGGAGAGATCTGGCTGCCCTCGTGTATTACCAGTGCCAGAGAGGGCGAGGCGGACAGCGTGGATGGTCCTGTTTGGCTGATTGTGCTTTCAGCTGTCCTCGTGCATCCAGGGGAGAAGAGATCCGGTTGTTCTTGTGTGTTTCCAGCGCTAGAGATAGCGATCAAGCTACCGTCCAGCGGGGAAGGAGTGAGTGTATGTAACGGAGAGAGGTATTCGTCTACTACCATGCGTGAGTTGAGACTGCTAACTTCATTGTCCGGCCTAGTTCTTGTTACATTGCATGCTGGCAACCCTGTCTCCCTGCCCTCTGTATTTGTATATTTGTGTTTTTTCCCTTGTGTTTCTGTTACTGCCAATTCCTGGGTGGCTACCCAGTGGTTAATTGGTGTTCTGTGCTCTGCTCACCTGTTGATCCTTGTCTTGATTCTCCTGCCTATATTAGAGCAATGTACCTATAGTACATTGCTGGGTCATTTTACTTTGCCTGGTTTCCTTACTAGCTGTGTCCTGACTTCCCTTCTGGTTCTGATTCCTGTATCCTGTATGACATACTCTCTCTGGTTATGACCTTTGGCTTCCCTCTATATGACTATTCTATGCTATATTCCTTGTCTGTACCATTTTCAGGAAACCCTGCCATCTGCATTCAACAAAAGACTCTGTACGACTTCAAGGTAATACGTTCCTTTAGATTAGATCCGGCTATCCTAAAGACCGGCCTTTCAGTGCAGGGCATCTGTGGTATTGCCGTACAGAGGTCTTTAGTTAACCCTGTATTGCTCTCACCTGTCTTTGCTGTTTACAGTGCATCTCTGCACATAGGGGTTTCTCTCAGGAACCAGGGCCTCACCTTGGCGCGTGCCTGGTGGTACTGCCACCGTAACTGTTCTACTGCCCGCGCAGCTCCATCTGAAAGGAGGATTGCTGCAGTTACAAATCTTGTTACCCTGTGACACTTTGCGAAGATTTCTTTCTCACATTGTGGAGTACAACTATGGTTTCACATTAAAGGTACCCAACGACAGAATTCAAAGGGCCCAAAAGCTAGCAGACTCGAGGGTTTGTGTAGTTCCCACTGGCCAGTGGTTAGGTTGAATTCACATGGTTAAGAAAGGTTACTGATATCGGTCACGTCAATTATAGTCCATAATTGAACCGCATTGAAGTATTGCAAAGCTCACTGTTCATTTATTCATGATTGTGCTGACTAGTGATGGTAAATCACTCCAATTGATGTTGTTATACTGTTGATTACTTTGTTCTACAGAGGGGCTGCTCGCTGGTCCTAATAAACCCTTTTTTATTTAGAGTATAACCTTATCTTGGTGTTACTTGGCGCCGGAGGTGGAGGTGGGTGTCAGGGATCAGTACCTGAGGGTGTGCAAAGACCATGTCTGCAGGTGTGCATCCAGGAAAAGTGCTGCCTCAGTCTTGTCCAGCACTGATATGGCTTAATCCCAAATTAAAGCACCAAACACATACACCACACCCTCCTGTCTGTCTAATAAAAGAGTCACTCCCACCTATGCTCATTGACTTTACATTAACCACTTCCATGCGGAGGACGCGCTCAGTGCGTCCTCCACATGGCTACTGCTGTGCGGAGGACGCGCTGAGCGCGTCCTCCCTTTGGGGTCAACGTTCGGCCGGGTTCCGGCTGATCGCTGGCCCCCCCGGTGCGGGCTGACATCCTCGATGTCAGCCCGGCATCCGGAACCGCCGCCGATGAAATTAGGTGTCATCGCGGCAGCGCGATGACACCTAATTCAGGCGCCCCCCCCCGCATGTGCGGAGGAGGCGCCTGAAAGGGAGGGGGGGAGGTCCTTCGGACCTCTCTCCCTCCCGATCGGCGGCGTTGCAGGGGTTAACCCAGGCACCATTTGGAAGGGCACAGCCTGCCCTTCCAAATGGTGCCTGGCATTAACCCCTGGGGAGCTGGATCGCGAATCGGCGCTGAAAAGCGCCGGTTCGTGATCCTTTCCCGGAGCTGGCCGACATCTTGGATGTCGGCCAAGCCTCAGGGAACTCCCCCTGAGGACTGGCGTCATCGTGCATAACACGATGACGCCAGTCCTAGAGTTAACCCCTAACTGCCACCAATGGTGGAGATAGGGAGTTCATTGGAACTCCCTATCTCCCGATCCGTGGCAGCTAGGGGTTAAAGTTTGGTATGGTTGGATCGGCCAGAGCATGGCCGTTCCAACGATACCAAACACTACTGTGAAAAAAGTTTTTTAAAAAAATTAAAAATCAAAATATATTTAAAAAAAAATTATAAAAAAAAAAACATTTATTTTTTATTTTTTTTGGTTTGTTAATGCAGCAATATTGTTCCCATTTCAATTATAATGTGAACAATGATGCTGCACTAACGATTTTTGTATGCGGTGCGTTTGTTAAAAATCGTGTAATTTTCCCCAAAAAAAAATGTAATGAGACCCCATCTCTAATTTTTTTAACAAGCGCACCCCATACAAAATACAACCGCAATTGCTCGCATGTTAAAATGTGAAAAAAAAAACACTTTACACATTGTAAATTATTGAAAATACATATTTTATTGCATTTTTTGTTATAATATACAGGCAGGACATGACGTATACATATAATAATGACATATTATGAATCTGCCGAGTCTGACGGAAAGAACGATATATAATATGTCTGGGTCATATACTAAAATAAGTCTTAAAAACACGTTTAAACATGATGAGCAAAACCGGTAAAAATGACCTCAGCACAGAGGCGGGAAAAGCCTCAGCAGCGAAAGGGTTAAGAGTCAAACCTCTGTATTGTTCTGACCTATTCTGATAATCTGCTGACCACCGTGTACCAGACCCTGCTTTCCCTACCGACATTGCCTCCTTGCTGCCAGCCACTGACCCACAGACCGTCCAGACCACTCTATCTCGCTATCCCCTTTGTACTATGCTATGGATAACTACCAGTATCAACCTGTCTGCCCTAAGGTACAATCTGAATACCCCTGCGCTAAAGGCTCAAACCCCCTGCAATTGGGTCCCACCACGGCGTATGCCATGTGCCACCCTGACAGTGGGTGATCACTGGAGTGAGACAGAAGGCCCGTCAAATTTAGCGGCTCGAGAGAGAGTAGCGCTACACCACTATTTGCATATGTTATATTTTTGAAATCTATAGAGCACTGGAATCAGGGGGAGCTGGTCAGTGGGACAGTGAGGGAAATTAAGGCCGGGCGCACACGACCGCACTTAGTGCGCCTGTGCGCACGCACTTACTGGCTCCTGTCGCATCCATGTGATGCTGTGATGGGGCTGGTCACATGCTTGTGTGTGCGCACGAAGTGCGTGCGTAGCATGCGTCCACCTAGAGATCCACCCCATCGATGCGCTAGGATGCGCGTTGACGGGGCTGCAGCGCTGAGGGGGGAAGCAGGCGGGCGTCGAGTGGAAGGAACGTCCACTTTCACGGACGTTCCTTCCACTCTGAGTGCGCTTGTGTGCACCCGGCCTAAGAGTGAGTCAGTCTCCAGACGGAGAAGGTATTCATTTTGTTTGTTATGCATGTTGTAAGGCCAATATACAAAACAAAGCATATTTTTCTTTGAATTCTCGTGTTGCCTGGGGAGAAACCTGGTCAATCTAGCACAATATATATTTATATGTCCCGAATGGGTATATATCTGGTCTGAGGTCTGTGGGTGTGATGGAAGCCTCCGCCACCTTTTAAATTACTTGGATTCCAAGTGTCTGAGACTGGCTGGCGCGGGCACTCACAGCATTGCCCTCCCTACAGATAGTCTGTATGCCCTTTGGAGAGGAGCGGATGCCAGCCTCATGCCCACAGACTATGGTTGACTATGGCAGAGACTATTTATGGAGAATTTGGGCATTGCCATACTGTGCTTGATTTGGTTTAAAGCTTGTTTCTGTGATTATGCAAGTATGCTATTGTCTGGTCCATGTGTATCTGTTATCTTGCTCAGCGGCTTAGCTGCCCAGGCGACCCTTGTCTCAGGAATGTATCGATATCTGTTCCCATTCGAATAGTTTATAAATCTGCTGACTACTCTTTTTATCATCCTGATTACATAACATTTCTAAACGAGGCAGGACAATGGTAATATTTAATTTAACCATGTTGTCAGTCATTTTGGTTGGAGAGAGATTAATCTCAGCACGGTACAGGTTGGAGTGTCACTGATCTCTAGGCAAACCTGATATTGAATGGCGCTCTATGGATCCCCCCCCCCCGATACGAATAGAGTTTTACAAAAAATTAGAGATGCTAAATTTATGGATGCAATGACTGGCGAAATTAACCATGCAACAACTGCTTATGAAAAAAATGTGGGCTTTGTGGTCAGATTATGATGTTGAATATAAAATGATTTTTTTTTATTTTGGTGTCTTTGTTGGATGGCTGTGGTCTGTGTTAGTTTTTTAGATTCTGATTCGAGGCGACCCCAATCGAATTGACTAATTCTAGATTTGTTTTGTGTATTTTTCTGCATAGGTGTAACTCTTAAGCTTTGTGAAAATTCTGATTGTATTATTTTGAGCAGTCAATAAAAAATAAAATAAAGCCATATAGGATACCCGAAGCTAGACAAGAAGCTGTCTCGGCAGAAATAAAAAAAAAATGTTAGAATTGGGGGTGATTGAAGAGTCCCATAGTGATTGGTCAAGTCCGATTGTGCTGGTTCCAAAACCAGATGGAAGCATAAGATTCTGCAATGATTTTAGAACGTTGAATAGTGTGTCCAAATTTGATGCTTACCCGATGCCTCGGGTGGATGAGCTCATTGACAGACTGGGAACGGCCCGATACATAACCACTTTAGATCTGACTAAGGGATACTGGCAGATACCCCTGACTGACAGAGCGAAAGAAAAGACGGCATCCTCTACCCCTGAGGGGTCTTTCCAGTATAAGAGAATGCCATTTGGTCTGCATGGTGCCCCTGCCTCATTCCAAAGAAAGAATGATGGATAGAATACTAAGACCTCATCGACAATACGCAGCAGCTTATTTGGACGATGTAGTGATACACAGCTCAGACTGGCAGACTCATTTGTTAAGGGTTCAAGCGGTAGTTGACTCTCTAAGGGAGGCGGGACTCACAGCCAACCCAAAGAAATGTGCCATGGGATTGGAGGAGGCAAAATATCTGGGGTATACCATTGGTCGGGGTTTGGTTAAGCCTCAAATTGATAAGGTTGAGGCGATTTCAAAAGTGGCCCCAACCTATAAATAAAAAGCAAGTGAGGGCATTTCTTGGGATCACGGGCTATTATCGGCGCTTCATCCCCAATTTTGCCACCATTGCGGCTCCAATGACTGATTTGACAAAGGGTAAAGGGTCAGTCATGATCACGTGGAATTCTGAGGCAAATGAGGCATTTCAGAGGTTTAAACATGCTTTGTGTGCTCAACCGGTGCTTGTGACCCCAGGTTTCACAAAGGACTTTGCAGTACAGACAGATGCCTCTGATGTGGGTCTGGGCGCTGTACTGTCCCAAATCAGACCACAGGGTGCTCCTCCCCATCTCTATCTCAGCAGGAAGCTTAATAAAAACCAGAGAAATGATGCCATTGTTGAGAAGGAATATTTGGCTATCAAATGGGCCCCGGACGCCCTCAAGTATTACCCGTTACATAGTTACATAGGCTGAAAAAAGACATGCGTCCATCGGGTTCAGCCTCTCCCACATCACCTACTGCTGTTGATCCAAAAGAAGGCAAAAAACCCAGTCTGAATGCTCGCCAATATGCAACATACTGGGAAACCTTCCTTCTTGCCCCCAGATGGCGTCAGATTCTCCTTGGATCAAGAAGCTTTTACCCACATATTAAATATTATAACTGTCAAGGAACGGACATGAGAGCTCTTTTCAGCGAGCCACAGGACTAAAGACTGAACCCTTTTTAAAGACCATTTTTCCTGTTTTCGTTTTGGTTTTGCGTGTGAGCCTATGGACCTCTTATTTTATTGCTAGATGTGGTTTTATTGGTGTAATGTAATGAAAATGTACCCTGTATGATGTGACTGTAAAAGTATGAAAGAAACCGTTTGTGTTTTTCCCGTCGCCATTTTGCTCATCCCAGCATGGTTTCACAGAACAAAAGGATCTCATGCCCCAAGATGGAGGATGCAGCAAGCCAGCTGATTGGAGGCTTTTCCAAGACCTCATCTGCCTAATCCCTGGACAATGGGAAGGCTGAAGGGGCCCTGATAGGGAACAGGAGGCTGGGAAAGGAGCCAATCAGTGCTGGTTGTGTGGGTGGGGGAGTTGGTAATCTGTTTGTGTGAAGTTGTATAAATGACCCTGTTGAAACCCATAAAATTCAGTTCACGGTTTTAAAACATACAGCCGCGTCTGGTGTCTTCATTTCAGAGCTACAATCACTATTGCAGGAGACACTCAGCGGTCTCCTGCATCACCACTCAACCCAGGAACGTGATCCCCAAGGCAACACCGCACCATTTCATCCTCCAGACCGCTCGAGACGCCGAGTGCCATGCCACTCGGTAGTCGGGCCGGACGCCATCAAAGGGGGGGGGGTCAGATAGAGCAGGACCGCAGGCGGACTTCCATCCCGCCAGTCTTTAAAACAGAAAACAGAAAATAAATTAACTAAACTAAATTCCAGTCATAAGAAATAAACTGTTTTTCAGGGCAGACGTTTCACAATGAAATAACACACTGTACAGTATTATTAACTGCTTGATAAACAAAACTGTAATAAATTGTCTTAAAAACAGACAACATGAAATAAATTAAGATTAACCTCAACTTCAGTCATAACAATAAATAAAAACGAACAGAAATCAAAAGCAAAAAACAGATTGCGCTCTTAAAGGTTTTTTGCAAGAAAAACCAGCATGTCCACCATTTCTGGTTTTAAGCATGAACGGTGACGTCACCACATTTCCCCCAATACTAAACGCTCTGAAGGTGAGCTGGTGGCTCATGGATATACTGCCCCAGCTCATGGATATACTGCCCCAGCTCATGGATATACTGCCCCAGCACATGGATATACTGCCCCAGCTCATGGATATACTGCCCCAGCTCATGGATATACTGCCCCAGCTCATGGATATACTGCCCCAGCTCGTGGATATACTGCCCCAGCACGTGGATATACTGCCCCAGCACATGGATATACTGCCCCAGCACATGGATATACTGCCCCAGCTCATGGATATACTGCCCCAGCTCATGGATATACTGCCCCAGCAGGTGGATATACTGCCCCAGCTCATGGATATACTGCCCCAGCACGTGGATATACTGCCCCAGCACATGGAAATACTGCCCCAGCACATGGATATACTGCCTGTCGGATATAATCTCTGCACGTGAATACAACACGTTTGTATATATTGGATTTATCAGCCAAGCCTCCAATATGTCTATATTGGACTTACTGGACCTACCTCGGCAGTCGTTTCCAATATATCAGGGATTATTATTTCATAAGAAACTTATACGAGACACAAATATCAATCGTTTATATCTCTTAGAAATTATCCTGAATTCTTTTAATTGTCTGTGTTTTGCTTTAAAAAATACAATAATCAATAATCGGATAAAAATATATATATATTTATTACGTATACAAAAGAATTTCAAATCTCATATCATGAACAACAATTTATAAACCACACTCCATCAGCATATAAAAACTAGCTTCACAATATATGTATCTCCGGTTAGTAACTGCATATATGATTAATATCATTTACCTTATCAGTTAGTAACTAATACACAAATGGTTAATAAACATTTCTGCTTAATACAACATGCATTTCCCAGCAAACAATGTTTAACCAGCCAGCTCTTATAGATATATATATATATCTCTATGCTACATGGATCAACAAAAGATGAGCTAATTTAATAATAAGTAATAAAAACTTATTTAGTGAATCCTCCCCTAATCTCGAGAATTAAACTTCTAATCTTTTGCTTTTTATTTTGTAGTTATATAATTCCTTGCTCATTAATTTTAATCACAGTAATTTCCAAATTCAATATATATATATTGGTATCAATCTTGCAACATTTCTTTAGGAATAAATCCTTATATCCACTTCTTCATATTTCTATCTGCAGAATAGAATTACTTAGAATTTGGATTTTAACCTTATCCGAGAAATCTCAGTCTACGTTGCAAAAATCTCTACAAATATATTTTTACATTAATTCCTTATTTCATACATTACCTGTCCAATTTGGATGTTGATGAGTCTGCCTTGGAATTTTCTATGTGATGCTTTGTTTTGGAATATGTGAAAATTATCGATATTAGATAATCAATGCATGTGAGTTAGAGATTTGGTGAGAATATTAATTGCCTCATGTCTTGGGATCTGAGTGCATGGTGATGTGAGTCTGGTGTGAGTCTCTGTCTGTTGGAATCTCTGACTGACTTACAAAAGAACCTTTGCCGCCTATTATACCCAATTTGACGTCATGGTTAATTATTTTTACTATCCTCTAGAGGGCAGTATTGCACTTCTTATATTAATTCCACCATTTCTTTTTAATAGTCCTATCTCGGGTCAAAGGTCAGACTAACTTAACAAAGAGCCTTGTCTTCAGTCTCTAGACACAGTGTCTGTCATCTGATTTATATTTTCTCACTCCCTTTTGGTTGCTTAGATCAGCTAAATTCTTTCCTGGTTAACTCACAGAATCTATTCTTTAGTAATTTTTATTATTTACCAATTATATACTTTCTACAATATTTTGGAGTATATATTTCATACTGTAATTATAATAAAATATACCTTGATTATAAACATATATTTTGTGAATATAATTTTATATTACAGAATATTTTCTCTTATTCCTATACTCAAAAGACAAAATCTCTTTTGTTTTAAAAATTTAAAACAGACCAATAAATTTACTTATGACATTTCTTAGCATTATCTCACATTCATTCTAGGTTCCTTCATGTCTGGGACTTCTTAACCCAGGAATGAACTTTGTAAAAAAAAAAACTTGTTCGTTTCTAAACCTAGAGAAATTTTGAAAGAAAAACTGTCTTTAAAACAAAATGGCTACAGGCATCCATTTTAAATCTCTCCTTTTCTGTGTAATATACCCGACATAACCCCCCTTTGGTTTCTTGGATATTTATTGACCAATTAAATTTCAGGAAAACATACATTATCTCCCCCCTTTACCAATTAGGCTAGGTTTCCACCTTTCGCGACACGTTTTTCTTCTTTCATCCATTTAATAATTGAAGATGCAGTGTTTTTAAACTTCAATATACGTACTTTCTTTGTTAGTACAATCATCCAGACAGTTAGAAACATAATTACTATACAAATCACAATCTCTGTAATCTTCGGCCCGTTATAAACAGATAGCAATTGATGATCAATCTGTGAATACATTGGAGCATAAATTGTTAGATTATCTTTTTTTTATTTTTAGAAGTTCAATAGTATGGTCATGCTAGTTCTTTAGCAAGATTTCAAATCTGGATTCATGGGTATCTCTTGCCCTTGGAATACGACAACGATTTGTTTCTCTTCATACCAGACTTCATTTATAAAAAATAACTTCTCGATAACAACTCTTGATTCTTTAGAAACTTTCACGAGAATCACTGGTGTAGGTATAAACACTCTCTTGTTTTGTACCAGATTCTTCCGGTAAACATTTGCTTCTCTTTCTGTATCAAACAGCGGTTGCAATAAAATATGCAGCAAATCTTTTTCTTTCGGTGGTTCTTGTACATAGCAATCAACGGTATCCTGGCTTTATCCAGCATGTCTTTCAGGCTTGCATGAGCTTGATGCGCATGGGACTTGAGCATTCTCCTTGGAATTGTGCGGAAAACCGTAGAATTTCCAGATAGTCGCAGTCTCCTTGGTGGTCCGATTCATTTTTGCGGATTAAGCGTCGCAGTTCGGATTAACCATTTATCTCAATTTCTGTTGGAAGAAAGAGTATAAATAACCATTCATAGACTAGTGATTTCACTCAATTTCCTTATAGATACCTTGATCTCTGATTAAATTTAATTAACCGTACGGATCTAGTCTATCTACTAGCTTGAGTTAAACATCTGAATGCTGGGAAGAAGAATCACATGTTAATTAAAACATCACTTCACATGATACCAGTTAAGTGTCTTCTGTCGGTCCATCTTCACATATCCTGAGATAATCTAGAATGACAATCATGCAATTGAGCTTGGCAGTTTTATTTCTCCTAGAAATATATAACATAACTTTTTCCAATAACATTAGGACTGTCTCCATCATTATCTAGATCTGTTACCCACTCATCTTGAGGATCTGGGTATCTGATCACTTCAGGGTCACTATGTCCATCTGGTTCTGTCTCCCTCTTGTGGAGGTGAATAATTAGCACGTCGTCTTCCAGACATATATCTCGAATTCTCTCGGGGGAACACATATGGTGTTATCCTCCTGCTCTCCTGTAGTCAGGGGCTTTGGCCTTAAGAAAGAGATATCAGGTGTCTGGCTATTTCTGAAGTGGACTTCAATAGAATCCGGCCTTTCCTCAATCACGTGGCAGTTACGCTGAGTGTGATGGGATTGGGATCTCTCATAGCTGATTGGAACATTTACTTGGGACCAAATAACCTCATTGATAAAATCAATGATTGGATTTAACCTTTTGAGAAGGTCCATTCTAATAATTAGGCGATTTTGGGGCAGATCCACAACAAGTGTTGGATGCCGAATTACTTTATTCCCCAATTTAAAATCCAATTTAGCCGTGCCCAGAACTTTCAGAGATGCGCCACTCACACTCACTAGATTAGCATTAGATTTATCTAATCTAGGCTTCCTGGAGGACAGTTCTTGGACCTGTTCAAAATAATGTGCTGATATTAACGTAACCTGGCTTCCAGTGTCTAGCAAGGACGGAATATGTGGTAAATTATCTTGTAATTCTACATTCACATAATATCGGTCTTCAATGCTATACAATTTACAGAGAAATTTAGAGTGAGATATAAAATTAGGTTTTGGATAGATTTTACCAACTGATTTTTCTCTCTCAAACGTGCTTTTGGCAGCTGTGCTGTCCATTTCGGATCCAGTCTTCTCAGCTTGCTCGCACTTAGTCTGGGGAGATAAAATACATTTTCCTTCTCTTTGCAGGGAAGGGTTTAAATCGTCAACCATACAAACATTTGTATTAATCATTTCATCATCACTTTCTGGTAAATTTTCATGGATGCTGGTTACTTCATCAGAAACATCATCTAGTCACTGGTTGGGTGGGGCTGCAGGTGTTGCATCGCTTACAACCTGACCAGTGTTATTTCCAGTCATTAACTGAGTGATCTGATCCAGTTTTTCTGTCAGCACACGGAAATCTTCCTGCATTTGACCAATACGCTGGCGTACATTATATCTCCGCTTTCTATTCGTCCTTGGGGACGAAGCTTGCGCATTATCAGACTCCTCAGATTCAGTTTTACCTCTGGTTGTTTCCTGTCTAGGTATATTTTCCCTTGATTTAACCCACTGACTTCTAGGTACCCATTGCTTCCTAGATTGAAATTTACTTCCTGAATTTTCTCTGGCAAACCCTTTTTCCTGATCTGGCTTGGATTTTTCCCTTTGGGGTATGGAGTCACGCCATATTTCCGCATAACTCTTTTTGTGGGACTCAAATTTAATATCGCCCTTTTTAGCGTGAATTTCCGCTATTTCCTCAGGTGAGTTTTTCACTCTTTTCCCCTGAGTTTCTTCACTATATCAGGGGCGGATCCAGGGGGGGGGGCAACGGGGCAATTGCCCCCCCCCCCCGCCGAGATTTGGCCCGGGGGTTGAGGGACCCAGATGCCGGGCAGCGCGGGAGCGCCTGCCCGATCTTGAACAGTCCGTCCTGTGAAGTGGATGCGGCTGTGTGCGTGCGCAGCCGGTCACGTGGTCCGGCTAATCAGGTGGTACTGAGTCTCTGTACCACCTGACTGGCCGGACCGCGTGACCGGCTGCGCACGCACACAGCCACATCCACTTCACAGGACGGACTGGTCAAGATCGGGCAGGCGCTCCCGCGCTGCCCGGCATCTGGGTCCCTCAACCCCCTGCCGGAGCTGGGGCAACAATCCAGGTGAGAGCTGGGGCAAACCCATGAGCTGGGGGCAAATCCATGTGTGACCTGGGGGCAAATCCATGTGTGACCTGGGGGCAAATCCATGTGTGACCTGGGGGCAAATCCATGAGCTGGGGGCAAATCCATGAGCTGGGGCAAATCCATGAGCTGGGGGCAAATACATGAGCTGGGGCAAATCCTATGAGCTGGGGCAAATCAATGTGCTGGGGCAAATCCATGAGTTGGGGCAAATCCATGAGCTGGGGCAATATCCTATGAGCTGGGGGCAAATCCATGTGCTGGGGGCAAATCCATGTGCTGGGGCAAATCCATGTGCTGGGGCAAATCCATGAGTTGGGGCAAATACATGAGCTGGGCAAATCCATGAGCTGGGGGCAAATCCATGAGCTGGGGGCAAATCCATGATCTGGGGGCAAATCCATGAGCTGGGGGCAAATCCATGAGCTGGGGCAAATCCATGAGCTGGGGCAAATCCATGTGCTGGGCAAATCCATGAGCTGGGGCAAATCCATGTGCTGGGCAAATCCATGGCTGGGGCAAATCCATGAGCTGGGCAAATCCATGACCTGGGGGCAAATCCATGAGCTGGGGGCAAATCCATGTGCTGGGCAAATCCATGACCTGGGGGCAAATCCATGAGCTGGGCAAATCCATGACCTGGGGGCAAATCCATGAGCTGGGCAAATCCTTGAGCTCGGGGCAAATCCATGTGTGAGCTGGGGGCTCTCTGCTCCTCTAGATTGTAAAATCCGGGGTGCCCTCTGCTCCTCTAGATTGTAAAATCCGGGGTGCCCTCTGCTCCTCTAGATTGTAAGCTCCTGGGTGTCCTCTGCTCCTCTAGATTGTAAGCTCCTGGGTGCCCTCTGCTCCTCTAGATTGTAAGCTCCTGGGTGCCCTCTGCTCCTCTAGATTGTAAACTCCTGTGAGCCGGGCCCTCTGCTCCTCTAGATTGTAAGCTCCTGTGAGCCGGGCCCTCTGTAAATTCTCGTGAGTCGGGCTCTCTGCTAAAACACCTTATTTTCTGTAAGTGCCCCTCCCGAGACTAGTCTCTGGATCCGCCCCTGCACTATATTCAAATACAGTAAATAGGGTCATACTTTCTTTTAGTACCCAATCCAAACCATTTCTCGGGTCATAATCTCTTGCCAAAATGACCTTTATTTTATTTGGCAATGCGTCATAAAATAATTGGATAAATTCAGGGTTTTCAAAATCTGGGTTTCTTTCAGCCAAGCTGTACGCATTTTTAAGGACTGAAAGAAATTCACGGGGGCTTTGATTAGGTCTGCATTTTAGAGTTAAAATTGCTCTTTTCGCAGCTAGACTGGTACGGTGAGGCCCAAATTCGGATTTGACCTCAGAAACTACTTTACTCCATTTCCTTATACCAGATTCTTTCAAAGACTGGAAAAAATACCTATGTTTACTTTCAAAGACCCATGGAATCAACTCAATTTTCTGAGCATCTGAATTTATTCCCATTATTTCCACAGCTTCTTCAAACATCGATAAATGATTTATTATTTGTGATGATGCCTTAACATCAAAAATACCTACTGAGGTTTTGAGGAAATTAATAATTTTCGTTAAATCATTCACTTTATGATATTTCTTAATAGGCTGTGGCTGGCTAGAGTGATGTGATTTGAAATACTCCTTTGTAAGAGGTTTTACTCTTTTTTCATCATGAGATTTAGTTTCACTTTCACATTCGCTCTGCTCATTCTGGCTTTTCAGATAAACAGAGCCGTCATCAGGTCTTATCAGTGATGTATGGCTTAAAGCTTTCAAAGGGAACTTCTCTAACGAAGAATCTTTAACCCTTCGAACATCAGTTTCAACCTGACGTAACTCATCAGCGAATTTCTCATGTTCGCGTTTCATTCTCGACAATTGTTTGTTTAGCTCCTTATTTAATTTGGATAATTGAGCAATCTCATCTTGCATTTGATCTTTTTCTTTTGCACACACCTTCAATTCCATTATCATTCGTTCTGACTCATCTTTTAATTTATTTACGGTTTCATGCAAGTCACAATTTTTATTTTCTAATCTGTCTCTGGTTTCTTTGTCATCATTCAATCTCTTGTTCATTTCTGCGATCAAGTATATGCATTCAGGCACAATTTTTAAAGCAAACATTTCTTTGTCCTTTTTATTTGTGGCTGCACTTATCTTTCGCAAACACTCAAGAAAATTTGATTGATCTGACCAGATTGAATCAATATAATTCGATATATTTGATTGCAATTCTTTTATCCATTCAAATAAATCGTCTGTGACGTGTAACTTGTCCTTTAGATAAGACATAACATCTATCAATATTATTTGATTAGTATGTATCTCTACATCTTCCTGAGTCTCAGATTCTGACTCTGACATTTTTACACTGTTTAGTAGATAACCGTAAAAACCACAAGTCAAAATACAACAAGGAATCAAAATATATATATATATTTTATCTCTGTCTAATCAGACAATTACTGACAATTATATTCCAAACAAATACTACAATCTCAACAGTTGCCTCCAATTTGTCGGATATAATCTCTGCACGTGAATACAACACGTTTGTATATATTGGATTTATCAGCCAAGCCTCCAATATGTCTATATTGGATTTACTGGACCTACCTCGGCAGTCGTCTCCAATATATCAGGGATTATTATTTCATAAGAAACTTATACGAGACACAAATATCAATCGTTTATATCTCTTAGAAATTATCCTGAATTCTTTTAATTGTCTGTGTTTTGCTTTAAAAAATACAATAATCAGTAATCGGATAAAAATATATATATATTTATTACGTATACAAAAGAATTTCAAATCTCATATCATGAACAACAATTTATAAACCACACTCCATCAGCATATAAAAACTAGCTTCACAATATATGTATCTCCGGTTAGTAACTGCATATATGATTAATATCATTTACCTTATCAGTTAGTAACTAATGCACAAATGGTTAATAAACATTTCTGCTTAATACAACATGCATTTCCCAGCAAACAATGTTTAACCAGCCAGCTCTTATATATATATATATATCTCTATGCTACATGGATCAACAAAAGATGAGCTAATTTAATAATAAGTAATAAAAACTTATTTAGTGAATCCTCCCCTAATCTCGAGAATTAAACTTCTAATCTTTTGCTTTTTATTTTGTAGTTATATAATTCCTTGCTCATTAATTTTAATCACAGTAATTTCCAAATTCAATATATATATATTGGTATCAATCTTGCAACATTTCTTTAGGAATAAATCCTTATATCCACGTCTTCATATTTCTATCTGCAGAATAGAAAATACTTAGAATTTGGATTTTAACCTTATCCGAGAAATCTCAGTCTACGTTGCAAAAATCTCTACAAATATATTTTTACATTAATTCCTTATTTCATACATTACCTGTCCAATTTGGATGTTGATGAGTCTGCCTTGGAATTTTCTATGTGATGCTTTGTTTTGGAATATGTGAAAATTATCGATATTAGATAATCAATGCATGTGAGTTAGAGATTTGGTGAGAATATTAATTGCCTCATGTCTTGGGATCTGAGTGCATGGTGATGTGAGTCTGATGTGAGTCTCTGTCTGTTGGAATCTCTGACTGACTTACAAAAGAACCTTTGCCGCCTATTATACCAATTTGACGTCATGGTTAATTATTTTTACTATCCTCTAGAGGGCAGTATTGCACTTCTTATATTAATTCCACCATTTCTTTTTAATAGTCCTATCTCGGGTCAAAGGTCAGACTAACTTAACAAAGAGCCTTATCTTTTAACTAGACTATCTCTAGACACAGTGTCTGTCATCTGATTTATATTTTCTCACTCCCTTTTGGTTGCTTAGATCAGCTAAATTCTTTCCTGGTTAACTCACAGAATCTATTCTTTAGTAATTTTTATTATTTACCAATTATATACTTTCTACAATATTTTGGAGTATATATTTCATACTGTAATTATAATAAAATATACCTTGATTATAAACATATATTTTGTGAATATAATTTTATATTACAGAATATTTTCTCTTATTCCTATACTCAAAAGACAAAATCTCCTTTGTTTTAAAAATTTAAAACAGACCAATAAATTTACTTATGACATTTCTTAGCATTATCTCACATTCATTCTAGGTTCCTTCATGTCTGGGACTTCTTAACCCAGGAATGAACTTTGTAAAAAAAAAACCTTGTTCATTTCTAAACCTAGAGAAATTTTGAAAGAAAAACTGTCTTTAAAACAAAATGGCTACAGGCATCCATTTTAAATCTCTCCTTTTCTGTGTAATATACCCGACATGCCCCAGCTCATGGATATACTGCCCCAGCTCATGGATATACTGCCCCAGCTCATGGATATACTGCCCCAGCTCATGGATACTGCCCCCAGCACATGGATATACTGCCCCAGCACGTGGATATACTGCCCCAGCACATGGATATACTGCCCCAGCACATGGATATACTGCCCCAGCTCATGGATATACTGCCCCCAGCACATGGATATACTGCCCCAGCACATGGATATACTGCCCCAGCACGTGGATATACTGCCCCAGCTCCTGGATATACTGCCCCCAGCACATGGATATACTGCCCCAGCTCATGGATATACTGCCCCAGCTCATGGATATACTGCCCCAGCTCGTGGATATACTGCCCCAGCACGTGGATATACTGCCCCAGCTCATGGATATACTGCCCCAGCACATGGATATACTGCCCCAGCACATGGATATACTGCCCCAGCACATGGATATACTGCCCCAGCTCATGGATATACTGCCCCAGCACATGGAAATACTGCCCCAGCACATGGATATACTGCCCCAGCACATGGATATACTGCCCCAGCTCACCTCTTTGCGCCACGTGTTCGGCTCCCTGTGAGGTTCCAGCGGCATGGAGCTTGGGGGCTCGCCTGGGGGAACCACCTGACGAGCCGCGAGAACGTGGTTGTACATGCGATTCCCCCTGCGAGCGCCCAAAGCTCCATGCCGCCGGAAGCTTACAGGGAGCCGAACACGTTAATTTCCGCAGCCCTAAAATGAATAGATAAAATCGCAGCCTTATGCGGTTTAGAAATCGCATGTGCTTAAATCGCGATTTTATTTTGCGATTGCGATTAATTGCACAGCCCTACCCTGAACTGTTGGGAAGACTGGTCACTGACCATAGCCCTCTCAAGTGGATGTGTGAAAATAAAGGAACAGTCGAGTTACGAGGTGGTTCTTGGCTTTATAGTGGAGCACAGAGCAGGGAAGCTTCAAACCAATACAGATGACCTCTCGCATGGCCATTGCCTCCACATTGCAGTTGCTCAACCGCAGGGGCTTGAGCAGAGGGGGGGGTATGTGACATAAGGAAAGGGAAGGTCATTGAGGGGCGACACATTTCCCCTCGTTTTCTGTCCTATATGCAGAAGTAGCTGAATCCAGACCGGGTTTTCGGGCTGACTCTGGGGTCTGAATAATCCAGCTCGGGTTTTGTGTCTCTCCCCTGGATAGTTAATTGTTGCTTATCCAGGGGAGATAAAAGGGGAAGCTGAAACATGACGTGGCTCTGACCTGGGACTCAGACTGCATTGTGAGAGCGACAAGCTGAAAGTGTGTGAGTAAAAGGTTGTGCAAAGTGTTTTTGTTTGGTGAGGTGGCTGAGATAAGGTCCCCACTGGGTAGATCGGAAACCTGCCTGTTTAGTCAGAGCCTGGATGGAAAGGATTTATTTTTGTTTCATTGCAACCTTTTAAATAAGACGCTGACTGCTGCGCAGATTGAAAAGAACATTTGCTGCCTGGACTACCTTTTTCCCAGGGAAGGTAACCTCCGTTTGAGCTATACCCCCAAAAGGGGGAGAGGCACCGGGCTGATGAGGAAAGGAGTACAAGGGGTCATGTGGATAGGAGGTCTGAGAGTAGACGTGCTGAGCAAGGGAGGAGAACTTAAAGGAGTCCTATATGAGGCATGAGTGGAAACAGGGAGGCAAGGAGCGAGGGTGCCAGGCCCAACTACACAAGGCTCAGCGTCTGGGCAAGGGTCAGAGCAGGCAGTTAGTGCACATTCAGTCCTCAACGCGAACCCAAAAGAGCTCACTAGGACGCCAACGGGAGGAATGCTACACCCAAGGAAAAAGATGCCTTATTCAGGCATATGTTGAGAGAGCGCAACGGGTCACCGATGTTTCCATCACTCGACACCTGCGTCTACGATTGTGGAATGAGATCCGGCAAGCAGGGTGTGCGCAGGGCAAGCGAAGGAGCATCGAGTCCCTCGAGCACCGATTCCAAGACTGTAAGGCTAGGGTCAGACGAAAGCATTTTCCCCGCGAACGTGAAAAAGTGCGTCCGAACGCATTGACGTATTTTTTCACGGAATGCACAAAAACGGTCAGACGACGCGCATTTTCGGGCGTGATTTTGTACGGATCGTCAATAAAACTCTTTTTGCGTCTGGACGTTATGTAGGCTGGACATTAGCAGCGTCTGACATCTCCTAATCACGCACACACGCCGCTATGACGCAGCTGCGCACTCAGTACGTCAGTACTAGCGGTTCAGCGTTCTCAGAAAAATGCGTTCAAATTCCACTTTGTGCGGCCGGACTTTTGTGCGGCCGTACATCGTATATTGGCTGTCATTGCCCGTCATCTGCTGCTAGTGCGGCCGTAATTATGTGCGCCAGAACGCACGTTAAAAGTGCGCTGGTCTGACCCCAGCCTAAGATGTCACAGGAGAAGCAGGACCTTCTCAAGACTGCTGGTGGCCCATCTATGGTCTCTGGGAGGAATTGCTCAAGGCACAAATTCCAGAACTAGAGGGTCTATTCAGTAAAGGGTGAAGGCAGGAGAATGGAAAATTCTGGGTCAAAATAGCCAAACCTGAAAAATCCTCCCATTTATCTCACTTTGCAAATCGGCTATTTGGTCTAGATTGTGGTCTTCTCCCGCCAATTCTCCTGAGTTTCACCTTTCTTTGAATATACCTGTAAGAGTCGTTGGCATTAACCCAGCAGTGGACACCAGACACATAGAAATCCCTGAGGGTCAGTAATGCTGTCTCTATCAGGGTTATCCAAAGAGATTCGAAAAGTCACCGCACGTTCGGTGACTTTTCGTTCTCTTCAATTCGGTTCCTTTTGCCGATCCCATTTCGGTGACCCTGCGGTGTATTCAGCAAACAGCACAGGGTCCCCGAATTGCAGGGAAAAGCTGCCGCAAACCTGACGAAAACTAACTGAATGCACACTGAAAACAAGCAAAAACATCTGGATTAACCTGCGAAGAGGAGCCGAACAGGAGCCGAAAAGGAGCCGAATCACACAGAGCCGAACAGGAGCCGAACAAGAGCCGAATCACACAGAGCCGAATCACACAGAGCCGAAGCAGCTGTGACGTAGAGGAGGCAGTGAATAAATTAGAAAAACCATTTGTATGAATCTGGGAAAATGAAACGCTGTTTGCAAAGAAACTACTGAGCGAAAATGTCTGAAATTTTCACAGGAGGTCCAGGGAATGATAATAAAGAGGCTGTTACAAAAAAAATAAGTAAACTGAAAAAAAAAAAAAAAAAATCGGACTTTTAATTTTTTTTTAAAAAATTCAGAAAAATGCTTAAAGTATCCTAAAAAATCTATAAATAAAGAGACTTTTTGCTGCAGAATTTTATAATGAACGGTTTATTAGATATTGAATTAAAACGGGAACATTTTTAACATTGAAGCCTATGGGATTCTCCTGAATAAATTTGCAGAATTAAACCACCGAATGGCAGGGCATTAGGGGAACCTTTCACTGCTGGTTTGTGTTCTCTGAATAGACGAAGCAGTGCTTTTTTATGGGGATTTCACTGCCCTCGAACAGGAACCGAACAGGCACCGTATGTGCAGGCATTTCGACAGGATTTGGCGAATTGCCTGCTCTCTGGATAGCCGAATGGTCAGGAAAGGTAACCGTAGACTGAATTTCAGCGTTCGGTTACCTTTCTCAAGCAATTCGAATCTCTTTGGATAACCCTGTGTGATTGGGGGGGGGGGTCTCTTCCAGGCTATGTTTTATACTGCTTTTGAATACACATGATTTGGAGTACAATTCCCATGATGCTCTGTCACTCAATTGCTCACTAGTGCATCATGGGAGGTATAGTCCAATAACATGTGAAGGTGCTAGCTAGAAAACATTAATAAAGATGGAATGTTTAAAAATTTAACTAAAAACATTTTGCTGACAGACAATTCAAAATATCAACAACAAAAAGCGATCAAATGTAAAGTGATATCATCTTGAAATATTATGTTGCTGTGCACTTAGCTTCAACTATTCTGCTAAGGGGCACCTCTGCCTGATGTATACCCCTTGTTATTTATTATTATTATTCTTTATTTATAAAGCGCCAGCATATTCCGCAGCGCTGTACAATAAGCACAGTATAGACAGGGTTACAATACATTGAACAACATTTAACAAACAGTACAGGAGGAGATGAGGGCCCTATTCCCGTAGGAACTCACAATCTTGTAAGCCCATATCTGCTAAACCATGTTATGCTTTGAGGCCCGATTGAATTCATAGCATAAACCGTTTAGCAGAAGTGTTCCTAATTGTCCTCAAGGGTCCTGTTGTTGCTGTCTTATGATAGTTCGTATTCCCCCCGTTTATCAAACTTTTAGCATAAAGCATTATTTCAATCATTACAGGTCAATTAAGAGTTACTGGCTTTAATTTGTAGCAGGCTATTTGAATTACTATCAGGGTTATCCAAAGAGATCCGAATTGCTTGAGAAAGGTAACCGAACGCTGAAAATCAGCGTTCGGTTACCTTTCCTGGCCATTCGGCTATCCAGAGAGCAGGCAATTCGCCAAATCCTGGCGAATTGCCTGCACATACGGTGCCTGTTCGGTGTCTGTTCGAGGGCAGTGAAATCCCCATGAAAAAGCACTGCTTCGGCTATTCAGAGAACACAAACCAGCAGTGAAAGGTTCCCCTAATGCCCTGCTATTCGGTGGTTTAATTCAGGAGAATCCCATAGGCTTCAATGTTAAAAATATTCCCGTTTTAATTCAGTATCTAATAAACCGTTCATTATAAAATTCTGCAGCAAAAAGTCTCTTTATTTATTGATTTTTTAGGATACTTTAAGCATTTTTCTGATTTTTTTTTTTTTTTATTAAAAGTCCGATTTTTTTTTTGATTTTTTTTTCAGTTTACTTATTTTTTTGTAACAGCCCTCTTTATTATCATTCCCTGGACCTCCTGTGAAAATTTCAGACATTTTCGCTCAGTAGTTTCTTTGCAAACAGCGTTTCATTTTCCCAGATTCATACAAATGGTTTTTCTAATTTATTCACTGCCTCCTCTACGTCACAGCTGCTTCCGCTCTGTGTGATTCGGCTCCTGTTCGGCTCCTGTTCGGCTCCTGTTCGGCTTTTTCGAAGGTTAATCCAGATGTTTTTGCTTGTTTTCAGCGTGCATTCGGTTAGTTTTCGTCAGGTTTGCGGCAGCTTTTCCCTGCAATTCGGGGACCCTGTGCTGTTTGCTGAATACACCGCAGGGTCACCGAAATGCAATCGGCAAAAGGAACCGAATTGAAGAGAACGAAAAGTCACCGAACGTGCGGTGACTTTTCGAATCTCTTTGGATAACCCTGTATATGTTCCTAATTCTAGGGATTTGGAGATTTTCTGGACCCTTTTTGAACCTCCGTGTATTTCAATTAATAGACATATATCTTTGTATTGTCATTTCGTGTCTTGCTGTTAACTTGCTATTATTCAAAAATGTCAATTATCTATTTCAAATGTATTTGCTAACTAACACCATGCCGGCACATCTGTCTCTGAACATTTGTAGTTTAGCTACAGATTTTGTAGATATTCAAGTGTTTGTTATATTGTATTAAATATACTCTTCTCCATCCACAGCCCTGCAAAGTCACCTGCGCAGTGTGGCAGCAACGTCACTGCAGACATCACCCACGTACTCCATAGATTTTTTTACATTGCAAGCCAGTGTATGGCGAGCCAATCAACATCCTTCTTGGATATTCTCCGTGATGAGGACTTTCTGCCTCAAAACCTAGATGTGGTACAGTCTGCAGGACAATCTTCTGACAGCTATTTCTCACCTGGGACCAGGATAAGCATGCCTCATGTCTCATCCTCGGCTTCTGCGGCGGTCCCTGGGGGGTCTGGGCGCCCCACGGCATCGCTGGCTGGCCGGGTGCCAGGAGTTCGGGCTGGCTGGTCGGCGTCTGGAGGGGCAGGGCTTGGTGTGATGACGTGGAGCCGCCAGCCTTAAATGCAGGGTGCGAGATTCAGCTCGTCGCCCTGACGTGGAGTTATTCCCACATCGCCAGCTGTGTTCACTTGTGTGTCTCAGTGTTTACTTGCCCAGTTGCCGTTTTTGCCTGTATGAGGACCCCACTCATGTTTGACCCGGACGGCCTGTTTGACGATTCTCTCTCTGACTCCCTTTGTATACTGGTTATGCTCTCTGCGGACACTGAGTATATATAAAAGTTGTTTCAAGCAACCTCCGATCATAGGTCTGCCCTGCAGAGTGCTGAATTTGTCAACCCTTCGTTTTACCTTGCTGGTATTAAGTTGATATTTACACCTTATCACACTGTCTCTGATTGTGGGCCTGCCCCGCAGGGTACTGAATCCATTGAGCCCTCATTCTGCCTTGCTGAGACAAATGATATGGGAGTCCTCTCTGTTGCCAACCTTGCATGTATGACTACCCTCTCTGGTGCCAACTCGGATTATACATTTGACCACGATTATGTTAACTACTGTAGCCCTGTGTTTAATTTGGGTCTGAAAACTGCAGCTGTTATGCCTCTAGAGCAGTGTTTCCCAAACCTCTCCTCTGCACCCTCAACCAGGCCAGATTTTTCAGGTCACCTTGGGAAAATGCAGACTGAATCCTGCAATCACCGAGCAGCAAATCATATCACGTGTGCTGTGCTTCACATATCCTGCAAACCTGGTGAGGCGGAGGTTCCTAAGGACAGGTTTTGGAAACACTGCTCTAGACGGAGCCAGAGTGCAACGCATGAGGAAAGACTGTAATGGACTTATGGACTATGTCCCCCAGAAACCCTGGGGAGAGAGGAAGGAAGTAAGCTCTCTGGCGCTTGGAAGTGAGAGGAGTGTGTGCAGCGTGGGCAGAACTGAGAAAGCGGTGAGAGAAGGCAGTCACACGTGTGGCAGACTAGATCTGTATTTCTATCTATAAAAGGGTCTGCCTGTATATATGTGTCTATCTGCCTGGTTATACATATCTCCTCCATATAGAGTATATTCATATTTGTGTCTGGCCATTTGGTAAGTTTATCCCTGTGTTCACAGCTGAAATGTAATTAACATGGTTAGCTTTCTCCCCTGGGGGGAGGATATAACACGTAGCTGTAAAAAGGGAATTTCTTTTGTACACTGACATAGAAAAATCACACCTTGGCAGCCAGCCCGGCACCAAGATGCAAACCAAGATTTAGAAGCTATCTTCAAAGACAGGAAGCACATCCTTGATCCCTGTGGGGGGGATAGACACCTTTGGGCAATTAAAGATTAATTGACAAACTTACGGAGCACAAGCGAGAAGGGCAGTCTGGGAAATGTAGTCCAGGACACTGGGCCATTTGGGGGTGGGCTGGAAAGATCAGGAAGTGTATAAATTCTGAACACTGACCATGTGCTGGTGCTGATCACTTGGGAAGAGGAAGGGAGTATATTTAAAAGGAAACAAAGTAGCAAAACAAGAGGACATAGTCTTAGATTAGAGGGGCAAAGGTTTAAAAGTAACATCAGGAAGCATTATTTTACTGAGAGGGTGGTGGATACATGGAACAGCCTTCCAGTTGAAGTGGTAGAGGCCAAAACAGTAATTGAATTTAAGCAAGCATGGGATAGGCATAAGGCTATCCTAAACAAAAGATAAATCCAGGTAAAGTATCCATATAATTGGGCAGACTAGATGGGCCGAAAGGTTCTTATCTGCCGACATTTTTCTATGTTTCTATGTTTCTACCTTCTAAAGAGGACTGATCGGTCCATGTTCCTACCTCCAGGCTCCAGGAGGCACCGATGCTAGCTACTGATTAGTCCGTCGTAAGTAAGGCTCTGTGATTAACCCCTTTTCTTTTTATCTGCTGTGTAGTGTGTAATTAATTGATTTATTCTAGTTATAATTTTTTTGTGTAACCAAGCACTGGGATTTTTCTATCATAAATAAACAGAAAAAAGTATTTAAGTTTTGACTCTGACTGATGAAATCCACGCTAAGAGATTGGGAGAATTGCTATTTGTTAAACTCAGTGTTTATTAAGCTCGGTTATATATATAAGAAATTGCGTGTTGCGGTCGTCAGGAAACGGCAGGGAATTGTGGATCTGTAGTCACTGTCCGAGTCTAGGATAGTGCGGCTGCTAAGCCCTATGTCTCCTGTTGCGACACGCGTAGTGTCCATTAGGACTGGTGGCAGCGTTACTAATAGAATAAGAAAGTGAGTTCCGGGATTGTGAGAGATGTAGGTAGTACGCGCTTCAGGAGAAGACTTGTACTGCGTTGCAATCCTGGGATCAGGATATCGCGCTCTACGTGCCTGTTGTGAGAGCAAGTGTGGCCGGGACGGGTAGAGAAGCGCGCGTGATTATCTGGGTCTAGGATAGATAGATAGTGAGCGGCTTAACCCGGCGTCTTTGCGCAGCAGCGCGCGTAGTGGTCGTGACAGCACGTGTGACACTTTCTGGGATCTTGGCCAGTTGGAGCGCGGAGAACCGACGGCATCCATTACTGGAGTGATCAGGGAGAGTGTATCGACCTGCAGTACATCACACTGTTCCAAGTGTGTTCGAGAGGGACCACGACTGAGGAGGCTGCAGGCGGAGCGGAGTGCTGGCGGTATTCTACTTCTGGCAGAGGGGAACCGGGATCAGGCGTGTGAATTTCGACAGCATCGGGCTCCAGGCAGCTGAGAGGATGGATCTTCTCGAGTGGGACCTTTCTTCAGAGTTTCTTCGGTCCGGGACAAGCTGTTTTGCCAGTTGGGTGAGAGGCCTCCGGCCTAATGATATTGCTAACAGTGCAAACTTATTTGCTTGCTACATTTTCAGGGCCTCAACGTTGACTAGTTAAAGATATTCATCCATCCACTGGTCAGTGGACTTAGTACCCGGGTACACTAGGACATAAACTAAAAAGTATTCTAAGTGGAACTTTGACCCAAAGGGCTGAGAATTCTATTAAAGGTTTAAGCGCTATATAGTTACGCTTCCATATTACCGTCATTAATTTTCTAGAATGCCCGATTCTCACGGATAACATACAGTATATGTGTAATTATTGAGATTTATTGCTTACATTAAAGTACATTTGAGAAAATCTATAAAGGTGTGCTGGTGTACAGTGAATTGTTAGTGCGGTGAGACCAATCCTGGGTTATTCAGTGGCTCCTCCGGGGGTGAGCGCTACACTACTGTTTGACACTTCAGTACTATCTCTGTCCATATACAGTTAACGTGCTTTCGCTCAGTAGACACTTGGTCACAAAATCATTTGCTAATGAGAGGTATTTAGTATTAGTGTTCTGTCTGACCTCCCTGTCTGGGAGTGCTAGGATTAGCAGTCCTGACTGCTTCAAAATCAAGTATGAAAGAAATCTGTCCAACAGGATCCGCATCACATTTATCAGCGGTGAGCGCTATAGCAAACGTAACAACAGGACATCACTGCTGCACCACTTGATTGGGACATTCCTGCTATGCCGCCATCGCCTCTCTACCAAAGAAGAAAACGACCATCTGAACGCCGCCTAGCAGAACAAACGGAACCTGCACCTCAAAGACCACATCCACAGCCTGCACCTCCAAGACCTGCACTCTTTCAGCCAATGGAAGAACACGACCTACTAAGAACATTTACCTTTCTTGAAAGAATCGAAAAACGCAAACCAAACCAATGTGGAATGCTCAGAGTAACAAAATTTAGCAGAGAGGCTGTATGCAACACAATGGGGGTGTTCTGTTTCTCCATCAAAGCATTGAGAATGTGATCTCTGAACTTTACAGTTGTGATGAGATGGCGAGAACTCCCAGTCTTAGGTGAATTACAGACAGTGACTCAATCCAGACGACACCTTGAAGATCTGATGAAGTTTATTCCATAAACTGTAAGAATCCACAACAATATACATCGGATAGGTCAAAAAATCATAATATGATCCACTCCATGAGGCTGCTAAGGATTACTGGGAAATGAACAACGGTGGAGCTATCTAGACAGGAAACTGCCATGAGGAGGGGAGGAGAGAAACCCAGGGGTAGATGAAACCTGTGCAATTCTTAAAGGCATATCTGTCACGTTTTCCACGTTCCAACCCTGTCCGCCTGCCCTCTGTATTCCTCATGTCTATGTTCCCATGTGTTTCTATGTTGCTTTTCCCTGGGATGCAGCTCAGGGGTTAAGAGTCTGCCTATTAAGATCTGCTGTTAGGGAAGTGATCAACCCATATCACTATTTAAAACCATGGTCCCATATCACCATGCTCTTGCATCTGGTTCATTTTCAGTCTTTCTTTGCTGCTGACTTCATGTTCCTGAGAGCTCCCTGTTGTTCTGTCTGGTCAAGGCTATGTTTTATTGTTTACCTTATTTCTTTTATCTGTCTGTTGTTTCTTTAGTTAGCCTAGGTTCCAGTTCATGTCCAGTGTTTTACATGTAATCAGTTCAAGTGTTTCTCCTTCGTCTGTTTCATGTTCTGACTGATTATATGGTTTTGACCCTCTGGCCTGGCTAACGGATTTTCTGCTTGTATAACTCCACTTCGGTATAAGGTAAACATTATGGTTTTGACTCCTTGCCTACTCACTGACTACTCTATTGGATATCCTTGTCTGTACCGTGCATATTGATTTATTGTTTTGTTCTGTGTCCCTGCTGACCACGGGTTTTGTGATTGAAGTCCTTCCCTGCAGATTGCGGAGTATAACTCCTTCAGGTATTCTGTGTACACCCTGGGACTCTGTACGGCTACTAGGTAAAAATTTTCTATTAGTGCAGATTCGGCCACTCTAAGGACCGATCAGTATAGGGCTCCTTTGGTATAGCCGTGCAGAGGTCCCCAGTTCCCCTGTGTTTATATCACGTATTAATTACTGTTTATGTCCTACATCTCTGCATATAGGGGCTTTTACTCGTACCGGAGCCTTATTCGGCGCATGCCGGTTACCACCATTGTGACTGACTGTGACAATATCACACGGCATGGGAAACATGACAGGGGGATGCAGAGAGTATTCCGCCATTTGAACACCCAGAACAATGTGCAGGTACAGCAGATTACAGCAGCCATTACATGGCTCAGACGTTGTAGACGAATAGGGTTTGTGCCTACAGCAACCACAGCTACAGTGCCTGCAGCACCAGCATCTACAGCACAAGCACCACCCTCTCCACCACCACCACTTGCACCAGTGCCCATACGCAGGGGACAATCAGCGGCTGTGACCCTTCTACCCACATCTGTCCAACTGGTTGCATCTGGCTCAACCTCATGGGTCACCTCTGGCATGTCCTCCAGACTTCGTGGACATCCTGTCTCCAAAAAGACCTTGTAAGAAGTGAAAAAAGGTTATTTTTGGAAATATTTATATTGTTTAGAATCTTGATAGTGCTTTATTTAAATCTTCAAAAGTTTCAATTATGCTTCAAAATGATTCACGCTTGGTTTAATGGCTATTTGTCTATTTCTCAGGGGTTATTGCTCGCAATTTTAGTCGCAAACCTTTTCATAATCAGTATTAGGGATGAGCTGTTCGGTTCGGACGGTTCGGGGTTCGAACCGAACTTAGCCTGTTCGGTCTGCTCGCGAACTCCGAACATTTCCGGGTGTTCGGCGCATGTTCGACCACAATGCATCACAATGGACCACAATGCATTTTCCCACTGGTCTGAAGCTCGTAATTGGCTACAGCCTTGCACCTGACCACAGGTCTGGTGCAAGACAGGTTCAACAGTATGCCAATCACGGCTCAGAGTCCTGATTGGGCAAATTTTGCCCAATCATGGGTTCACAGAGCTAAGTCCCGCAGCACACTATATAAGGTTTCCACGCACGGCTTCACCACACATTTGAGAGGAGATTTCATAGGAGATTGTTGTTGTGTGTTCCTACTGCTGGTCTGCCACGCTACTGGGGGGGTCTCATTTCTACAAAACATTTGGGAATTGAGATGATCTGTGTCTTGTCACTGCCAGCAAGTATTTTGGGGGTCCCACAAGTTTCTACAAAACATTTGGGAATTGAGGTGATCTGTGTCTTGACACTGCCAGCAAGTATTTTGGGGGTCTCACAAATTTCCACAAAACATTTGGGAATTGAGGTGATCTTCTGTGTCTTGTCACTGCCAGCAAGTATTTTGGGGGTCTCACAAGTTTCTACAAAACATTTGGGAATTGAGGTGATCTGTGTCTTGTCACTGCCAGCAAGTATTTTGGGGGTCCCACAAGTTTCTACAAAACATTTGGGAATTGAGGTGATCTGTGTCTTGACACTGCCAGCAAGTATTTTGGGGGTCTCACAAATTTCCACAAAACATTTGGGAATTGAGGTGATCTTCTGTGTCTTGTCACTGCCAGCAAGTATTTTGGGGGTCTCACAAGTTTCTACAAAACATTTGGGAATTGAGGTGATCTGTGTCTTGTCACTGCCAGCAAGTATTTTGGGGGTCTCACAAATTTCCACAAAACATTTGGGAATTGAGGTGATCTGTGTCTTGTCACTGCCAGCAAGTATTTTGGGGGTCTCACAAATTTCTACAAAACATTTGGGAATTGAGGTGATCTGTGTCTTGTCACACAGCCAGTGCCATGCAGTATTTTGGGGGTCACAAATTTTTACTAAATATCTGGGAATTGAGGTGATCTGTCTCTTGTCACTGCCAGCAAGTATTTTGGGGGTCACTAATTTCTACAAAATATTTGGGAATTGTTATAATCCTGGGTGTTCTCACTGGCTGCCACCCATCAGGGGGTCTCACTGATTTATAGGAGGTTTCTGAGACTTGTAATCTGTGGCTTCTCACTGCCATCCATCAGGGGGTCCCACATACTTCTAGCAGATTTATGCAAATTGTAATTTGTGTCTTCTCACTGCCACCCATCAGGGGGGTCTCACTGATTTATAGGAGGGAATTGCAATCTGTGTCTTTTTAAAACTTTTTGTCCTTGTTTCCTGTCCCCCAGGGCACTACCCGGACCCCCATACACCTTTTATGGCAAATATCTAGCATATATGCCCTCTTGGAGGGCACTCTAAAAGCCGAATTTTCAGCCCCATTGACTTGTATTGAGTTCGGATTCGGATTCGCACATTTGGAATGTTCGGGTTCGGGTACGAACCCGAACTCGGACGTGTTCGGCTCATCCCTAATCAGTATGACTGTTTATCAGATTATTTGTTCACACCTGTACATGTTGCCAGACCAAAGATAGAATTTCTATGTTCTTTACACATCAAATCCTGCCTGATGCCATGTCCTTAAAAGATCAACAATATGACCCACCATCACATGATCCATCCCAAAGCACATTACTGTATGCAGTGCAGGTGTAACATCCATAATCCACATCACAACATCTTTACTCTGTTGCCATTAGGGATGGGCTGTCGGTTCGAATCCGTTCGATTCGAACATCGGCCGTTCGAGAAACTTCAAACCTTTCGGGCCGTTCGAGAAAGGTTCGGGGGGGAATAAAAATGCTTAAAAGATCCTAAAAAAATCTGAAAATAAAAGAGACTCTTTACTGCAGAATATTATGAGCAACGAACGGTTTATTAGATGTTGAATTAAAACGGAAATATTTTTAACATTGGAGCCTATGGGATTAAACATTTCCCACACCTTGTTGCTAAAACATTTCCCACACCTTGGGCTAAATTACGATCTCAGCGTTAAAACGTGGGCGCAAGGGAGGAAGAACTGCGCCTACAGTTTTCCCCCTTGTGCCCGTGTTTTAACGCTGGATTACAATGCAGGCACAAAAAATACTGCCTGAATTGATACCGCTCGTAAAAATCCTGGATGCTCGCGGCAGCGCTGAGCGCTGCCGCGAGCATCCACTTGATGGAGTCCATAGGACTCCATTGAGTTCCCCCCCTGCTGGTCACATGACCTGCCGGATCCTGCAGGGGTGGATCCAGGGTGGGCAACGGGGCAATTCCCCCCCCCTGAGAAAATTGCTTTTCTCCCTACGAGCGGCCGGCATGCAGCTTGGCCGCTCGCCTGGGATGGGAACCACCGGACCAGCGCATGAGATCACGGAGTTCCCGTGAACTCCGCGATCTCGCGAGAACGCGGCTGCGCTGGTCAGGTGGTTCCCAGCGAGGGGCCAAGCTGCATGCCGGCGGCCTCTAGTAGGGAGAAGAACGGCCGGTGGGTACTCGGAGCGGCTGCAGAGGGGCCTGGCAGGTACCAAATGCAAACGGGTTACTTAACCCATTTGGATTGTAATATGCGGTGAACACCGTAGCAAACGTTAATACTCCCGCAAGTGAGCGTTAAGATCATAATTTTTCGTACTTGTTGGTGGTAAAACATTTCCCATGGCTTCAAATCGCGTTTAAACCTGAGCAGAAGCGGTAAAAATGAGCTCAGCTGTAACGGGGGTCGGGGACCTGACCTGGGTACAGAATGGTGTGAGTTAAAGCGCAGTGGTAGACTAGATGCAGACGTAAACAGATCTCAAAACAGAAAAAATGGTTTATTTGTAACCCAAATAAACACAAATATAAAATACCAAACAGAAAACCAAAACAGAATAAATGCAAGAAACTTAGACAACAAGAGAGGTCTAAACACTAGAGAAACACATGAATAACAGATATAGCATAGAAGGAAATAAAATACTTGACTGATAAACGCAAAGAACAAAATATACAGAAAACAAAAATAACAAGAACCGACGGAGGAGAAAACACGGAGACAAGACCTGAATGAAAAGACCTAAAAGGTAACTTGAAAACATACAAGAAAAGCAGAGCAACAGATCCCTAGCAGAACTACAAGGAATGTGATAAGGATCTAGATGAACAAGAGGCTCAGAACCAAAATGAAGCAGCGCCCTTCCTAGGGCGATGCCTGCCTATATACAAAGGTCAATTTAGAACAATTGAGTCCAGGTGAGTGACCAGGCTTGGAATCCAAAAAAAGAAATGAAAAGTCCAAAGCAGCAATGTCCACTACTGCCAGAGGGGGCGCCAGAGACTCGGGACGTCACATCAGCGCACAGCAGTGAAATGATTAAAAACATTTTTTTTAAAAAAATTTGTTTTTCATTGTTTCCTGTCCCCCAGAGCAGGACCCAGACCCCCATACACCTTTTATGACCAATATCTTTTTTTTTTTTTTGGGTTTAAAAGGTTTTATTAGTCAAATAAAGTCAAGCTTACAGAAAAGAAAACTTTGGCAGTACAATTTCCAAGTACATATTAATGAGCTTGGGTTGTTGACATATGAGCAAGAAATTTGGGAAGGAAACAGTAAAACAACTCGATAGGGAAGTAATCCACCGCGATGGAGGCCTGGGAAAGGCCCGAACCACCGGTACCTTGTGCCGTTGAAATCGTCAGGTTCACCAATACATGTGCTGGACCGCATAAATCCAGATAGAATAATCGTTCCAGATGGAGGAATAAACTGCTGACACAGGGAAAAGGAAGGTGGGAGAGGGGTTGAGGATAAGAGGGGTAAGGACAACTGTGACAGGGAGAGGAAAGGAGAAAAGATAAAGAAGAGGAGATGTGAGAGAGAGAAGTGAAGAGTCAGAGGGTTATTTTAAAGTAAAATAAAATAAATGTTGGAATAATGAGGATTGGATGAGGGTTTCCGCCCCAGCCCGGCGAGGTCACACCCTGGGAGACGTGGAGAGTGAAGCCAAAAGGGACCGCACCAGAGTCCGGCAACTCCCAATGGCCACCTACAGCAGAAAGAAGAGGAGAGAGCCTATGACCAATATCTTGCATATATGCCCTCTGGAGGGAACCTTCATTCTCGAATTTTTGAGCCCCATTGACTTGCATTGTGTTCGAACTTTTTCCGATGTTCGAGTTCGAATGCGAACCAAACACGGGGGTGTTCGGCCCATCACTAGTTGCCATTATCCTCTCTGGATTCCAGGTTGATGACCACTTCATAGTACTTTTGCTGAAAGCAAGATGTGCAAAGTCCCCTACATGTACAGTTCACAATCAATATATCTTCATAGTGACACATCATGTCTTCACACAACTGTACTAATATAATAAAAGTCCACTATATTGCGCAAATGGAAAAAAGACATGTGCTGTTTGTTGTAAAATAATATATTTTACTCAGGAATACATTTTATAAACTGTCATGTTATTGCCACAGGCTGATTAATGTTAAATTAACTTCTCTTCAATAACTTCTTGATGCTCCTCAATTGTTGCCTGCAAAACAAAAGTGTGTTAATTAAAACTAGTGAAAGATCAGAACTAAACGTGTGTCAATTGTCATGTTTGACACAACCTAAATTGTTTTGCTAATACTGCCAATTGCAAGCTCTTGTGTGTAGCTCTCTCTCTCTCTGTTACAGTTGATATGTTTGTTAGGACTTTTCCAAACTTACAAATCTGAGGTGATTGAAGCTATAAACCTTGATTTAGTGCTTTAATAATACAGTATATTTTTCTACAGTAAGAATATGTCTGTCATTTATAATATCTGTCCATTTTTAGGAGATCTGACTCTTAGGTTCAAGGTCTGCCGAGCATATGATTCTTCTCGCATGCCATCTGTATACTCACAATGAATGTCATGATAGTGGTCTCACATGTTGTCCTGCAGGTCACTGTCCATCATGATCTACAGGGTTAAATACACATCATTCACACATGCCTGAGTGCAGATTAACTAAAGGCAATAAAAACCTGCTTGTATTTGAGGGAATAGTGGGTTAACCTGAATGAATGTGGGCATGCATGGCCTTCAGATCTGTTTAAATAGACACAATCAATTACAGCTGATGGCCATTACATGGAAAATTCCGCCTTGCAGCAGCTCATCAATCCCAAATGGAAGACTGGGTGAGCAGCTATCATTGTCCTGCTGCAACATCTGAATTATACATGTTACAGGGAATCCTCAAACATCTCCCAAATCTGAGTAATGTAAATGAGCTCTTACAGCTTGCTCATGCTGCCATGTCCTTAGGGGCAGGATCCATGAGATTTAAGGACTTCTGAACGAGTTATTTATATTGTTGCAGAAATTACACTTTACGAAATTAAAATATCGTGATATGTGTGCTTGTGGACATTACCTGTGAAAAAATCACGCATATTGCACTGCCTCCTATTTCTGCCAATGTCATCTGTGACAAGTGCACGGATGGGCGCATCATCAGGGTCTAAGGCCAGGGTCAGAGGAGCGGTAGTAAGAGCAGAAGGAATGTCCTTGAGTGGACATTCTTTCCACTCGACGCCCGTCTGGCCGCCTTGCTGAATGCTGTTAGCGCGCTCATGTAACCGATGTAAATATGTGTGTGTCTCTTTAAGAGCACAATATGTGTTAATTCCTCTAATATCCCCCATTTTAGAGAAACTCCTATAGTATTGTAAATGTCTTACCCTAAGGAAGCTTTTGTTTTGTTTTTATTGTTAATTTGAGGAGCCGTTTAAGATGGGATTCTAATATGCTAATGAGGTATGACCTCATCCCCTGTCAGCCTGGGCTTTTCAGAGCACGAGGAGCTGCTTGGAGGTAGGAGGTGTTTATGTGCAGGCTCTCAGATTCACATTTCCTTAGAGGGTTAAACCTATGTAAATGTTTTCAACCTGTTTCCATATTTTAGATTTAACCTTATATACGTTTTTACCCAGGTATGATTGATTTGTTTTATTCTCATTTTTATGTTTTATTTGTATTATTTTATTGTATTGTAATGCGACTATATCACCCAGTATCCTCAGAGCATGAGGAGCTGCTTGGAGGTGGAAGTTGCAGAGGATGTTTTCATGCCGTGTTATTTATATGTGTTTTACCCAGATTAATATCGCATGTTCCCAGCGATCCAGTTGCCGGTCTCATCCTTGGTGCACAACAACACACAAAACACAATGCAGAGTCCAATATGAACGGGCAGCGAAGGTGTAGGCCGGTTACAGTGGTGCCGTGACCCGGATGAAGATCAGATCAGTCCGCCGTGTGGATCTTCATCTAAGGATCCATGTCGTTTGATCGCCGGTGGGAGCTGCACTTCATACAGGTTCCAAAGAACTGTTAAAGTGGTGGCACATTTTTATGCACAGGACACTTTGCCATATATTTAATGCCACGAGTTTTTTTTTTTCACTCTTGTGAGATTCCAACAGATAAGTCCTTGGAGTTGGTTGCAGCGGTTACAGTGGTCCTCGTGAAAGTTTTTTTGTTATTTAATGATAAATTCTGTTTTTGTAGCTGTGTTATAGGGAATCACGGCACATGGTTTCAGTGGGGATAATTTTAATGCAGACAGGAACATGTCAGACCCAGGTTTGGGAAGATTGTTTAGTGATCAGCCATTTACACCTGTTGCAGGGGGGGCTATAAGAACATCACCCCAGTTTTGTTCCACGAGGGTAGCTGAGCACACACCCAGCAGGCCAGGGGTTAACTCATTACCGAACAGCCCAGATGTAAATGATACGGCATGGCACAACCTCATTACACATATTGCTCAGGAATTAGGGCAAAGTATAATTTCTGCTCAAAATGGTGAAGCAAGTAGAGAAAGCGGCAATGCAGGAGCTTCACGTTCAGAGCAGTCACTCCCAGAAATCCCATCGCTTAATGTGACAGGAGTTAAACTTGTTATGTCGTCTGAAGCGAAAGAGCCGCCTGTTTCCCGAGGAGATGGTGCAGATAAATTCAATGTGTACGAGTGGGAAGATTTAATGGACACTTACCTATGAATAAGGGGTGATACCAGTGAACGAGCATTATAACGACATTATTACTAGATTAATGGGCAAAGCCAAGAACATTTGTGCTGACTAGAGCAGCCGGGGAATAGTCAGTAATTGTAAGAGATAGCATTATAGGATTTGGGAACTGTCCCCTTAAGGGAAATGTCTTCTGGGAATTGTAGTTTTATGACATGTGATCAGATCTATGTGTCTAATTGGTGCTGAGACGCTTTGCATGCTGGTAGGAAGAGGGCGTGTACATCAGGAAGTAATTCCAGGAGAAGCTGCAGCATGTGCTCTCTCTCTCCACATGGGGTGAAATGACCCTTTTTTCACACCGTTTAAAGGACAGAATATTAATGATCCAGATGAAGTCAAAATGGAAATAAATATCTATATATGCCTTTCATCGGAGCTGAAGCTGTCTGTTTCTACAAAAGCCACCGTGGGGACAGAACAGTGAAAAAAGGCCTGAATAAATTATCTCCCCATGCTCCATTTGAATGTTCACCCTCTCCGCCTTTGAAACGAAGAAAGACTGTTTTACCTTTACTTTATGCAACTACATCTAAAGGCTC
>RXON01003955.1:0-24474 GCA_009667805.1 Leptobrachium leishanense | reverse complement strand
CTCTTCAATTTGGTCCGATTTCGTGATCCCATTTCGGGGACCCTGTATTCAAGTACCACAGGGCCATCGTAGTGCAGGGAAAAGCAGCCGCAAACCCGCCGAACACTCACCGCAAAATCCGGCGAACGCTCACCGAAACCCACAAAAACATCTGGATTAACCACGCTGGAGAAACCCAAGCAGCCGCCGATCAGATTAAGTCTTAAGGACGAAACGCGTCGAGCTGACCTGTGTCTCGTTCATTTTATCGTCCTCCCGCCGTTTTGCTGTTTGCCTGACTTTGGATGTACCCAAGCCTTCGGTCGTTTTGATCTGCTGGTCTACAAGAATTTGCTCCTTCTGGACAGCTGTAGCAGTTTTCCCTGGAGTTTACCTCAGCTAGGATCCTTCTCTTTAACATCTATTCCCAGAGGACTACGCATTCCGGAGGCGGTGAATATTTGGACGAATTGTAAAAATGCTTATGTGCACACTTTTATTTATATGTGTGCCACTTATCTTGTGAGTGGCCCCTTTTTCTGGATTTTATATACATTAAATTTTATACAGTGTTATGCTATGATGTTTTTTTACATTTCTAGCCACTGCAATTCATCCATACACTGGCTGTTATTTCAGAGTTATTGACCATCTAAAGGTTGTATATAACACTGCAGTTCCCCTTTATTTTATGACTGTCGTATGAGCACATTGGGGTGGAGAGTGCTGTGACCTGCAGTAGTTTCCTATCTTTGGGTTATATATCTTCACTTTCTTGTATATCACAGCGCAGAGCAGCCGCCGGAAAAACCCGACACCGCAGACGAATGGAGTGAAAAAAAACAATATGCTTGAATGTTTGAAAAGTGAAACGCTGTTTGCAAATAAACTACCGAACAAAAATGTCTGAAATTTACATATAAAATCCAATGAATGATAATAAAAGGGATGTTACAGAAAAAAGAAAACGATTTAAAAAAATCTCAAAGATCCTAAAAAAATCTATAAATAGATTTTTTTACTGCAGAATATTATAATCAACGGTTTATTAGATATTGAATTAAAATGGAAATATTTTTAACATTGAAGCCTATGGGATTCGCCTGAATAAACCCGTCGAAAGAAACCACCGAACAGCAGGGCAATTCGGCAACTTTTCACTGCTGGTTTTTGTTCGCTGAATAGACAAAGCGTTGCTTCACTATGGGGAATTCACTGCCCTCGAACAGGCACCGTGTGTGCAGGCAATTCGCCAACATTTGGCAAACTGCCTGCTCTCTGAATAGCCGAATGGCTAGGAAAGTTAAATGTACGCTGATTTTCACTGTTCGGTTACCTTTCAGCCACAATTCGGATCTATTTGAATAACCCTGTATATCTCAGTAATAATCCATAACATATTTACAATCTTTGGAATTAGATTTAGTCAGAGATACTCCGAATGAGAGAAACCTCTTTTTTGACACTGACTGCTCAAATGAGCACCCTCCCTGTCATCCATAGGCTGGAGTTGATGAGCATCCCTGGTACCCAAGTGAAAATGAGCTTTGTTGACCTTAAAGATGCGAGGTCTAGGAGCAAAACTTTTTTTTTTTTTTCTTCCTTGAAATTTCAGATTTTGGTTTGAAGTCCAAATATTTAGGTAAAACTGACTTCGTCATTGGCCTCTTACAGATAACTCTGAATTTTGCAGTAAATCGAGTTGATCTGCTTAGAACACCATGAACATTTAAGTCAATTTAATGGCCTTCTTAACAAAGGTGTCGCTTTTTTTTAAAAAAAATTATATATATTTTACCTTTTTTTGTTTTTAAAACCAAGAATATAATTTGTCTTGAATAGTCACTTTGTGGTGTGATGTACTACATATAATAAAAAATCATGTAATTTTTGGAATTGTCTATATTTCATAGGATTGAAGACAATGATGGAGAGTTTCTGTTAATCGAAGCTGCAGATTTTCTCCCCAAATGGCTGGAACCTGAAAATAGTTCCAATCGGGTAAGAGACCATAATTATGGAAGAAATTCCTTTCAGCACAGCATACTGCTGCAGGTTTTTTTTGTTCTTCTGCAAGCATTCAGCACCCCAAGATGAAAATAATGTTCTAAGATTCCCACTTTGTTGTGCATTAAAGGGTTGCGACAGGCAAAAAAGGAGGGGGGCTCGTTATTAAAAGAACACCACTGATAAACCCAAGGGCTGAATATAGAATATTTGATACAGTCCTAACCTCAACATCTGAGGAAAGGGATTTAGGGGTTATTATTTCAGAGGATCTAAAGGTAAGTAGTCAATGTAATCGAGCAGCAGGAAATGCTAGCAGAATGCTTGGTTGTGTAGGGAGAGATATTAGCAGTAGGAAAAGGGAAGTGCTCATGCCACTGTACAGAGCACTGGTGAGACCTCACTTGGAGTACTGTGTGCAGTACTGGAGACCGTATCTCCAGAAGGATATAGACATCTTAGAGAGAGTTCAGAGAAGGGCTACTAAAATGGTGTACGGCTTGAAGGAGAAAAGTTACCAGGAAAGACATAATGATCTTAACATGTACAGCTTGGAAAAAAGACGAGACAGAGGAGATATGATAGAAACATTTAAATACGTAAAGGGAATCCACAAGGTAGAGGAAGGGAGTATATTTAAAAGGAAACAAAGTAGCAAAACAGGAGGACATAGTCTTAGATTAGAGGGGCAAAGGTTTAAAAGTAACATCAGGAAGCATTATTTTACTGAGAGGGTGGTGGATACATGGAACAGCCTTCCAGTTGAAGTGGTAGAGGCCAAAACAGTAATTGAATTTAAGCAGGCATGGGATAGGCATAAGGCTATCCTAAACAAAAGATAAATCCAGGTAAAGTATCCATGTAATTGGGCAGACTAGATGGGCGAAAGGTTCTTATCTGCCAACATTTTTCTATGTTTCTATGATAGGTAGAGTGTCCCTTTTCCTGACCTTATATAATACCTCTGTCCAGTGTTTTTTCTTTCCCCCCCCCCCCCCTCTGCACACAGTTCCTCCTCTTCAGCTCAAGGACTCATTATCTGGACTTTTTTCTGCATTGTTGCATGCTCTTTAGAATGCTTTATAATTGTAGCAGATAAGTGTGCTCACTGGTATAGCAACCTTGTGCGTCGTGTCAGATACTTTTTACTGTATTTCAAGGACTCTTGAACCCAGAATTCCCTGAGGCTTTTCTGTGCAATTTGCGCTTCCTGGGAAAGCAAATTGCACACAGCAATGGGACTTGTGAACTTTATGTGTGATTTTTTTTTTTTTTTTTTTTTCATCTTCTGATGAACCCGACCCCTTCTTCTTTTTTCAAATTATTAATTAATTAAATAATCAATTATTAATTATAAAAATACTTTTTAACATCCTGTGGCATGTGTCCCCACTGGCTCTTTCATCGTAAGCACCCGGTGTACCTCGTGTATACTGATGAAGAATACCACGAAGAAGCCAACCTCTAGAAGGCTGTCCAGTAGTCGCTGACTGACAGGCTTCAACACTGAGGCGATGCCTTCACAATGACTAAGGACAACAGAGAAGAGGGGAAGCAGACTCCTGCCAGCTTGATCACCTAAGTAGTCCTTGGTATTTTAGTAATTGTTTTATTTATTTTTTTAACTGGTGGACGTTTTGATGGCGCATTATAAAAAAAAAAACCTTCATGGAGCTGACACTGCAAATCAGCATTGTGCATCCAGTTTTAATGAAGAACCATGCAATAAACACCTAACTATATCTTCCCAGGTTTTCTTTTACCATGGAAAGCTATGCATCATCCCATTGCGGCAGGTTGATGAAGAACAGCCTGGTTCCACAAAACCTATAGAATTGCCACAGGCTCTGGCACTATTATCGTCTCATTCTGAAAAACTGTTGGCTGCCGAATCCATATCTAAAGCTATCAGAAGGCGTCTAGAAGGGTATGTTGGTATATTACTTCTGGTAATTTTATTGTACTCACTCATACACACTTTTTTTTTTTACATTCAATCTTGTTAAACGCTTCACTTTTCTTGTACAGTTAAGTTCCCCTTTTTTTCTTTATTTCCCCAAGATGATTTTTTTTTGTTTTTCCGACGTTTTCACAAAGAATAAAATCAGAAATATTTGAAATGTAAACAGTTCCATAAAATGTTATATGCAGAATATAAACAAATACACATATAAAAATTGCTGCTATAAGTAGGAGGGAAAGGTGACCTATTTTCTCAAAGGTCCCTAATAAATAAAACCTAAACCAAAAAATGAACTCCTCCATCACAATATAAATTATTGCAAGACAATGTGAGTCAATTGAACAACACGTGCTTATTTATCTTTAGGGGTCAGTTCTGGTATGAGAAAACCTCAAAAGATAAAAAAAACAAGAAACAAATGGTGAAATACAGTCTGAATTTTATAGATGTGATTTCTGCTGTATAACGGTGGATGCTCATATCTTTTAGAGTCTATATAATTGGCTCTATATTGTTAGCGCTGTGCCAATTTGTGGAATGGCACGTCCAACGGATGCTGGCGGAGTTTAAGATTTTGGCTTATGGCTAACCCACCTTGATGGAAAGAATATTTAGGCTTATCCATTAAACTGGATTTTGCCTTTTATCGGTTGGTTTCAAAATGTGCCGGGATTTACCGAATTTGGAAACGCCAGCAAAAATCTCCAGTGTTGTAAGATTGGATTCTTCTTTTGAAACTCCAAAAAGCTCTGGGAGAAGCTTAGCTGTGAAGCTTCTTCTGTCGTTTGTATTTCAGTTTTGTGAAGTGCCGACTTGTGTTAGTATTACATCAACGGTAATTTTTGTCAGTGTTTGCATAACACTGAATAATGCCCCCTATGTATCACAACCGTCAAAACTGGAAAGAATAAAGTGTTGATTGGAAATTTTTCTTTCAGTTTGGACCTATGCCTCCTGAAGTGTGCACAGTACCTCTGTTTAGGCTAGTGTCAGATGAGCATCTTTGGAGAGCAGAAGGAACGTCCGTGAGATTTGACATTCCTTCCACTCGACGCCCGTCTGGCACTCCTATGGAGAATCGCGCTTTGCAGCTCAGTCAACCTCTGTCCTAGCGCCTTGCCGGAGAGGCTTGTCGCGCATGCATTTTGTGCGCGCGTACAAGTGTGTGACCAGCCCTGTTGCAGTGTCATAACGCTGCGATGGACGCCGGTAAACATGTCAGTACAGGCGCACGTAGCTCGCATGTCTGATGCCAGCGTAAGAGGTGTGTTTGGCTCTTTCTGTGCATCACAGTAGGGTTGTAACTTTGGCAAACACCATCATTTATTGAATAACCCCAATAATTGCACCAGTGGTGTGCTCTACTCCATTCAATTAATCTGACTACACCCATTCCATCTTTTAGGTATAAGTGATGTTCTTCTTTATGCTTGTGGCAATTTTGATGGAAAACAGTACTTGCAATTAACTTGTTTGTGCCGCTCTTCAGGTACCCTGCCAAAATTCGGGATTCCCTTCACAGAGCCCACTGTTTTGTTCCAGCTGGAATTGTAGCTGTTCTAAAGGAGCGTCCAAACCTGGTGTCTGCAGCAGTGCAAGCTTTCTATCTCCGAGATCCCATTGACCTGAAAGCCTGTCGTGTTTTCCGTTACTTTACTCCAGAAACAAGGGTCCTCGCATCGGTAAGGATTTCTACATGAATCATGCTTCCCGGCTTCCAATCTCCTGATTTTCATAGTGCGTGTGTAATAATATATATATTATATTAATTTTCTCTCTAATCTATCCAATAGTAGGCACTCAGCTCCTCAAATCCCCATTAAGCGATGGAGTCCCTGTGCAACCTACACAGCAGATACAGTTTCAACAAACCTGAGGGCACTCACGGGTCTTCACATAAAAGTCCAATCCCTTTTGCAAATACATTGTTTCAGTTTATTGGAACCTTTTATCAAGACTTGACAAAGCCTCCAGGAAGCTGAAACGTTCATGTATTTACAATGAGGGTTGAACACCTAGGGTTTTCCACTGATCGCTGTTCTTTCATTGAAAGAACGGTAGTTTAACTTTGGGAACAGTATATTGAAATTACAGCGATTTCACTATTGGGGGAAATGCCACTGTAGTTCGCAGTACTTTTCAATGTTCTTTCCATGTAGTTTCTGGTAAAGTGTAATGGTGCTGCTTTTGTTCATGTTCGCAGCAACGTCACCTGCTGTTGTTGGATTGTTCTTGTTTGGATAGCTGAAGGTCACTCTAGTTGCGATAACAGATGTTCTACAATAATTGTACATTGAAGCTTTGTGAAAAGCTCTTTTGTTTCTTTTTTTTCTCCACACACCAGTAAGTTTTTAAATGGTTGAACTGAAACAACCTTCAGTTGTTGCACACCATGCTCTTTAACGTCAGTGACTTGAGGTAGGTGGTGTCGTCTGTCGTCTGTCAGCTGGGCGCATGCCTGCAACAATCTATAGATTGGTGCTTTAAGTTTAAATACAGTTGTCTTTGTCCCTCCCATCATCTAATATAGCAGCTACCTCTCAACTTGTTTCATGTGTTGTTTCACAGGTCAGATTCACAAAGTGTTTGTATGCTCAGCTGGTCCAGCAGAAGTTCCAGCCAGACCGGCGAAGTGGTTATATGCTTCCCGCCCTATCACACCCGCAGTATAAAGCATATGAAACAGGAATGAAACTGGTAATGATTTTATTTTCCTGTCAAATTCTGTTCATGAAGCTTATCTGTATTTACTAGATTTTACACGTTTATATATATATATATATATATAAGAGTGTATCCTGCACTCGTGAACTAAAACAACTATGGCCCGGTGCCCATCCGGCTCAGATATAGGATATACATGAAGTATGGACGGCACTCACGGTCTTTGTCACAAATATATATATATTATTTTTTTTGTGATGCAGGGGTTTGTGTTCTAATGGAGTAGTCCTCATACTTCCGGTAAAGTTTGGTCGATATTTATTTAATTCTTTCATTAGAGAATGATAATCGAGTGTGAACATGTATGTAGAAATAACTTTTAACCCTCTCACTACTGCAATCGTGTATACACGGTCAGCTGTAGCAGACACAGCAGACAGAGAGTATGTTAACACAATCTGGCGCTATGCTATAACATTGCAAAATAAATTTGTTTGTCACAAACAAACAAATTTTGTTTGCATTTGGGCTCCAGAAGGTGCCCACAAAGTTTTTAAAACTCACTGGAGAATGTTTTCTATTGGAGGGTTCCCCAGCTGAGAGTTGCAGCAGATGGAGTAACCTGCCTTTTTAAAATAGGTTATTACAGTAAGAAATACGTCGGGAATATTCTCATTTCTCACTGTACAATTAAAGATGATTTGAGAAAAAAAAAAAAAACTGGTTCCTGACCGTGGTCAGGACTCTTACCCTCGAGATTCCCCCTCTGTGCTGTGAGCACTTTTTTGCTCAGCAGAACTGTATTTTCGCAAATGCGTCGGGCGGCATTGACTTGTCTGTCCATAACAGAGTAAGTCCCTCTGGTTTGGAGGGCTATCACCGCTTGCAGGGAGGCAAAAAGGTGGGATGGATGGTTCTCTGACCTTTTTTTTTTTTAAATTCGAATGCTTATTCATGATGGCTAGATTGTACAATTTTTAAAGGAACTCTCTACTGAAGAATAGTGTCATTTTTTTGCTCTTAAATAATTTGGCAGAGGCTACTGACAGCCTCTGCCCAATTACTTTTTACTTTATTTTTCTTGTTTTTGTGATATTACTCACCTTTTGTCCCTCAGCGCGCACAGCTTCTGCTCAGGGACTTCTGAACACGGAAGTCCCTGAGTCTTTTCTGCACAATTTGTGCTTCCTGCGCTAGTGAACGCAAATTACGCTATGGGACTCGCGAACTTAACATACGCAAGTCTTATAGCGCTTGCGCACAACGACGTATCCGATATATCGGCTCTCTCTCTGACAACCGCCGGGTCATCAGATGATGTTCACATGCCTGAGCTTGCTGATGTCTCGAGTGACTGAACTAGTGACCAACAGCCAGAAAGTTCAAATCTCCCGCTTGCCTGGTCCTGAGGGAGGGGGGGGAAATCTCACCACTTCACCCTTCATTTTAAACAGTTCGGGGGTCTTGAGGGGGAGGATACTCTGACCACTTAGAAAAGCTAAGATAGTCAGGTGTGTTGCATATTCCTGTTTAATTATTAAGGTTTGCTGTCTGTCTTTTGTAGGCTCACGGTTTTGAGATCCTGTGTTCAAAATGTCCAATGCCTGCTGCAGATGCTAAAAAATCTCCATTGCAGAGTCCGCTCTGGGCAGGATTTTTAGATACACTGAAGAAAAATGATTATTTTAAGGTAAAAACGCTTGGTCGCTTAAAAGTGAAATCCTAGTTCAAAACCAGAATAAAAAATTGTTAATGTATTAATTGGTAGAGAACTAGGTATTTTTTTTTTTCGTTATTGATGGGTCGCTTGATGGTATTCGCAGCTGGAGTCGGACTGGGGAAGGATTCATGTTATCTTCGATTTTGTATCCTCCGAAACAGTGACAACTTAAAGGGACATTTACGCTTTGCTAGTGTGCTTTTAAAAATATGCAATGTCTTGTGAATGAGTCAGCCGGCATAAAAAGCATATAAATATGCGATTTCATATTTACCCGCTTTTCTTTGTTTTCCACGCCCACCTCAGGAGGCACTTTGAACTAACCAATCAGTGTGTATACCTAGGTATAGATAAAAAAATGAACTGAGCATGTGCGGCTGAGTTGCCCCTCCTTCCTCCTGCACTGTGAGCTGAGGGGAGGGTGGGGCTGAGTGCCATCCAAACTATAACTCTTTCACCCCCAGCTACTGCAGAGACAGGGAAGGAAAAAAATCAATACACACAGGGTGAAAAAGAGACAGCAGAGAGAGGGACTGCAAAAAAAAAGCACAGAAAGAGAGGTGGCAAGTTTAAGCAGAGACAGCAAGCGCAAGAAAAGGTGCAGTGAGAGAGCGCGCACAGAAGAGACAGACAGCACATGAGTGTGAGTGAGTGACTGTGAGGGAGTTTGAGTGAGACAGGGAGTATGTAAACCATGAAAGATCAAGTGAGACTGGTGAGTATGTCCTGTTTTCACAGTTGCAGAGATGCTAATATTCAGTTCCTCAGTGTCCCCAGTCTGAGATCCTGAGTGTGCACAGGGTTTCACGTGCACAGCTCGTGCTAGTTCATGTGCAGCTTTGATGGGTGGAGTAGTGGGTGGGGAGGAGGTGTGGAATATACAGGAAGTAGGTTTTGAAGAAACACCCCTAGCTGAGGGGCATGGCCGGAGAAGATAAAATGACAGAGTTTAAAGCCAGAATTTTTATTTTATTTTTTTTATTCTAATTTGTCTGTCTATAGGTATAAAAGTGTTTTTAACCTCCCTGGCGGTTTTCCCGAGTGTGGCTCGGGGTTAAATTTCACTGCTGAAAGCGATAACCCTGAGCCATATTCGGGCTGGATACATACCTGTACCTGCGTTCCCTCACTGTCCTCCTGCGATCGCATTCACCTCTGTCCGATCGCGGCGTCCTGGTTCCCTTCTCGCGAGAAGGGAAGCATGACGCCGTGATCGGACGGAGGTGGCAGGGACAGGTATGTATCAGCCCAAGTTTGGCTCAGGGTTACCATTATCAGCATTGAAATTTATCCCCGAGCCACCCTCGGGAAAACCACCAGGGGCCTGAATAAATGCTCAGATTTTGACATATAAAAATTTCAAAATCGGACCACCAGGGAGGTTAAATGTCAATTTACTATTTTTTTTTTTTTCCTTCTAGACCTGCATATCCCTTTTAAAGTGTGGCGCTATTCTGATCTTCTTTCCAGAAATTACAAAATACAACCTATTAAGTTATGAAGTCCATATTAATTGTGGTCACTTTATTTAGGGAGAAATGGAGGGGTCCGTATTATATTCTGAGCTGCTTAAGAAGTCTGAGCTGTATTTCCAGCAATCTGTGGTCACACCCGACAGGTAAGAACCATTTCATTTTGTTGGTCTTGATATTTACTGTGAAGTAGGGCTGCAACGAACGATTATTTTCATAATTGATTAGTTGGGCTATTTTTTTTATTTATTTTTTTCTGATTCATCGGATAAAAGAAAAACATACGCAAATTGCATATTTTTCTCGCACAAGGTGCATGAGCACCTGGTCACAGTGATGGATTGATGCTGCGTATGCAGCTTAAGCACAGGCCTGCTTTCTCCCCAAACGAAAGCTGCTACACGCGCTCAGATATACATGATGATGACAGCACGAAATCAGGATGAGACCGGGGGGGCACTCCATGCAGCCTGACCATTTTAGCCTATTGGTGTGTCCCTTTTTTACAATAATTTCATGAACCAACAGAGCGGAGGGTCCGGAGGTAGAAGGGAGTGAGGTTGAGCAAGGGACTTGACCCGCGTGTGAGTGTGTTTGGGCAAAAGACTGGACCTGAGCGTGGGAGGGAGATTGTGGGAAGGGACCGACAGGGTGAGAATGGCAGCTCCAGACCAAAGAGGGGTGACGGGCAGGTTGAGGTGGTGACACCGGACAAAGGAGAATCCGAGGGTCATAACGTTTAGCTCGGTCTGACTCTAAACAGTGTGTGCTGTACACAAATCATTTAATCGATAATGAGAATAGTTGTCAACTATTTTCATAATCACTCACTGTAAATACTCGCATATACCGCTAGGTTTTGGTGACAAAAATTTACCTTAACCACTTGGCTGCTATGGACGCGCTCAGCCAAGTGGTTCTCCTGTGCTATGGACGCGCTGAGCGTGTCCATGCACAGGAGGCAGCAATCCTGGAGTTAATCCCTAGCTGCCAGCAATGGTGGAGATAGGGGGTTCATTGGAACCCCCTATCTCCTGATCCGTGGCAGCTAGGGGTTAATGTTTGTTATAGTTGGATCGGCCAGAGCACGGCCTTTCCAACGATACCAAACATGACCATGTAAATAGTTTTTTTTTTTTAAATATTCTTAAAAAAAAAATAAGTTTTTTTTTTGTTTTGTTAATGCAGCAATATTGTTCCCATTTCAATTATAATGTGAACAATGATGCTGCACTAACGATTTTTGTATGCGGTGCGTTTTTTAAAAATAGCGAAATTTTCCCCAAAAAAAATGTAACGAGACCCCATTTCTAATTTTTTTAACAAGCGCACCCCATAGAAAATATAACCGCAAATGGTCACATGTTAAAATGTGGAAAAAAAACCGCTTTACACATTGCAATAAAATTCGAATTTTCAATAATTTACATTTTTTGTTATAATATACAGACAGGACATGACGTATACATATAATAATGACATCTTATGAATCTGCCGAGTTTGCTGGAAAGAACGATATATGACCCAGACCTATTATTATATATCAAAATATGGCTTCAAAACGCGGTTAAACATGATGAGCGAAAGTGGTAAAAATGACCTCAGCACAGAAGTGTGAAAAGCCTCAGCAGCGAAAGGGTTAAAATTGGAGGGGTTGTGTTATTTTCGAGACCTCTGCATGTCATACAAGAAAAAGAAACAAAAAACTTTACTTGCTCGTGGATCCCAAGTCTCCCTGACTATCGGCGGATGACGCGGTGGATGAGTCGGCCTGTTGGAGCAGGAGGTCAGAAAACAACACCTCCCTGCGTGCTGGCTATTGGTGAATGATTCACTGTTCATCTTGCTCCACCTGCCATTTTATTGCAAGCAAGAAGCCGGTTGGCGGGCGGCTTCATATTTAGTGACAACTGCAATCATTCTAGAGCAGAGCACCCTGGCCTGAGGGGTATCCTGTGTTAAGAAAACCTGGAAGGAATTTAATGGTTTCCCAGTACAGTATACTTTTTGCTCCTCGCGTTATAGTCGAGTCTTGGGTATTCTCTAATTTCCATAATCTCTATCCATCGCGTTCTATTCCAGTCGCTCTATACTCAAGTATCTACAGTAGTTGTTTCAGCCCTACTGTGAAGCATTTTGAACAAATGCAAAGGATATTCACAGCTGTTGTCCTCCCTAACCACTTGGCTGCTAAGGACGCGCTCAGCGCCTCCTGCCAAGTGCTTCCCCTGTGCGATGGACGCCCTGAGGGCGTCCATGCACAGGAGGCAGCGATCGGCCGGGATTCCCCCGGCACTCCGGGACCCTGGCGGGACCAGTAGATGTCATCGCGCTCGCACAATGACATCTATTTCAGGCAAACCCCCTGCGAGTGCGGAAGAGGTGCCTGAAAGGGAGGGGGGGGAGGTCCTTCGGACTTCTCTCCCTCCCGATCGCCAACGATTAAAGGCAGGCATCGTTTGGAAGGGCACAGCCTGCCCTTCCAAACGGTGCCTGGCTTTAACCCCTTGGGGGCCGGATCACGATTCGGCCCCTGGAAAGCCCCAGATCGTGATCCTCTCCCGGAGCTGGCCGACCTCTTGGATGTAGGCCAAGCTTCCGGGATGTCCCCCTGACGACTGGTGTCATTGTGCATAGCGCAATGACGTCAGTTTTAGAATTAACCCCTAGCTGCCACCAATAGTGGAGATAGGGGGTTCCAATGAACCCCCTATCTCCCGATCCGTGGCAGCTTAGGGGTTAATGTTTGGTATCGTTGGATCGGCCAGAGCATGGCCTTTCCAACGATACCATACGTGACCATGTAAAAAGTTTTGTTTTTGCTAATGCAGCAATATTGTTCCCATTTCAATTCTGTGAACAATGATGCTGCACTAATGATTTTTGTATGGGGTGCGTTTGTTAAAAATCGTGTAATTCCCTCCCAAAATATGTAAAGAGACCCAATTTCAAATTTTTTTAACAAGCGCAACCCATAGAAAATATAACCGCAACTGCTTGAATGTTAAAATGTGAAAAAAAACACTTTACACGTTGTAAATTATTGAAAATCTAAATTTTATTGCATTTTTTTGTTATATGTATATGTCATGTCCTATCTGTATATTATAATAATGATATATTATGAATCTGCCGAGTCTGCCGGAAAGAACGATCTATAATATGTCTGGGTCATAAAATAAGGCTTCAAAACGCGTTTTAAACATGATGAGCGAAACCGGTAAAAATGAGCACCACACACAGGCGTGAAATGCCTCAGCAGCGAAAGGGTTAAATTATTTATTCGTTGCGTAGACCCAGGTATTACGACGATCATACCAGGATACAGTGAGGAAAAACATTATTTGATCCCATGCTGATTTTGTACCTTTGTCAACTGACAAATAAATGATCAGTCTATAATTTTAATGGCAGGTTTATTTTAGCAGTGAAACAGAACAGCAGCAAAAAAATCCTGAAAAAAAGCATTTCAAAAAAAGTTTTTAAATTGATTTGCATTTTAATGAGTGAAATAAGTATTTGACCCCTTCGCAAAACATGACTTAGTACTTGGTGGCAAATCCCTTGTTGGCAATCAGAGGTCAGACGTTTCTTTTAGTTGGCCACCAGGTTTGCACGCATCTCAGGAGGGATTTTGTCCCACTCCTCTTTGCTGATCCTCTCCAAGTCATTAAGATTCGAGGCTAAGGTTTGGCAACTCTAACCTTCAGCTCCCTCCACAGGTTTTCTATGGGTTTAAGGTCTGGAGACTGGCCCGGCCACTCCAGGACCTTAATGTGCTTCTTCATAAGCCACTCCTTTGTTGCCTTGGACATGTGTTTTGGGTCATTGTCATGCTGGAATACCCATCCACAACACATTTTCAATGCCCTGGCTGAGGGAAGGAGGTTCTCACCCAAGATTAGATGGTACATGACTTTGTCCATCGTCCCTTTTTAATGCAGTGAAGTTGTCCTGTCCCCTTAGCAGAAAAACACCCCCAAAGCATAATGTTTCCGCCTCAATGTTTGACGGTGGGGATGGTGTTCTTGGGGTCATATGCAGCATTCCTCCTCCTCCAAACACAGCAAGTTGAGTTGATGCCAAAGAGCTTGATTTTGGTCTCCTTTTGACCGCAACACTTTCACCCAGTTCCCTCTGCCAATGAACATCTGAAGTATTCAAACTTCGGACGGGCCTGTACATGGCTTTCTTGAGCAGAGGGACCTTGCAGGCGCTGCAGGATTTCAGTCCTTTGCGGCGTAGTGTGTTACCAATTGTTTTCTTGGTGACTATGGTCCCAGCTGCCTTGAGATCATTGACAAGATCCTCTCATGTAGTTCTGGGCTGATTCTATGGAGGGGATGCTCGGGACGGCGCTTTAGTGCTTCCCCGAGCATCCTGGAACCTAGTGGCCGCTACAGGGCAGGCTGCTGGATTCAGGCTGCTGGTCGTGATAGGGCCCTCAGTTTGTTCATGAAATCATTTTAATGGGACACTCTAGGCACCCTGACCACTTTAGGCTGGAGTCAGATGAGCGTAGTGTTCATGTCCGTGATTGCGCCTAAAAGTACGTCCGTGATAGCATGACAGAAAGCCCATTGGAGCCCCACACACGAAGTACGTCCGCACTGAACTGCGGACGCACAACGGCCGCGGCCCACGGACGCAAGGCAGGCAAGAACGTACAACCGCTAGAATGGCCACACAAAGTGCGCTGCGTCCGCAACGTCCGCATAGCTTTGTGTGTGCGTGATGGAACGTGGTCAGACTGACTGCATTTATACGTCCAGCATTTTTGACGGACAAAATGGTTTTGCTTTTTTAATTATTTTCCCTCTTACATCCGTCAAAATATACATCAGTGAATAAACGGACTGTGTGGCCACTACTGCGTCTTCCGTACTGATGTACGTCCGTGTGCACGGACGTACAGTCCGTAGAAATCACGCTCGTCTGACCCTAGCCTTAATAAGTTTAAGTGGTCTGCACATGCAGGCAGCATCAATCCATCACTTCAACCAGGCGCTCCTGCACCTTGTTTGCAAAATATATGCAAGTTACGTGAAATATGCAATTTGCATATGTACATACGAAAGTTACCGTTCAGTACGCAAATTGCGCGAGAAAAAGGGAGGGGGTGATTTTTTACATTTTTCTTTTAAGTAAACAAAAATATATATATATATATATATATATATATTTTTTTTATCCAGTCAATTGATCAGCTAGTTGCAGCTCTAGTTCAATCAGATTTCCTGGTGTGACACTGGTAAACTGTATAATCATATATATATATTATACAGTTGGGTCCAGAAATAATTGGACATAGACACAAGTTTTGTTATTTTGGCAGTTCACAAATTCAAGGTACAGTTAAATAATGAATACGCGCTTAACGTGCATTCTCTCTGTTTTGAGGGTATTCATTCACATCCAAATTGCAGGAAGAGTTAGGAATTACAGGCCTTTTTTATAAGGCAAAAAAGTGGAATATTCTATATAATGATCTCAACCCGATCGAGCATGTATTTCACTTGCTGAAGACATCAAAACTTAACCCCTTAATGACCCCTGACGTACCCTGTACGTCCTGTCCTCGGGTCTCTCTTAGACCCGCGGACGTACAGGGTACGTCAGCGGCGCCAAATCTCCCCCTCCCGCCCGATACTCACCTCCCTCGTCGGATCCCAGGGCGATCTGGCAGGGAGGAAGCCTGCCCATGTGATTTACATAGGCAGGCGAGGCTGATGACGTCGCCACGCTGCGTAGTGACGTCATCAGAAGGTGCCCCCATGTAATTCAATGGAGGGGAGGGGGGGGCTCCTTCGGAGCCCTCTATCTCCCCACCCATTGAAGCTAGCAAAATGCTTTTTGCACCGCTGAAAAGGGGAGAGTCTCCCTTTTGAGCGGTGTATAGCATTAACCGTTTTCGCCGCCGGATCGCGTTTTAGCGCGAATTTGCGCCAAAACGCGATTCGAACCTGGGGGGGGCTGACATCTTGGATGTCAGCCTAGCCTCCAGGTCCCCCCCCACCCACTGACAACCTCACCATATGTGTGAGGATGTCAGTGGGCCAGTTAACCCTCTAGCTGCCATGTAGAGATAAAGGGATCCTTAGGATCCCCTTATCTCCCGATCCATGGCAGCTAGATGGTCATATTTGACATCATTTGAAAGGCCTGATCATGGCCTTTCAAATGATACCAAACATGACCAGGTGGTTTAAAAAAATAAAATAAAAAAAATAATAATAATAAAAGAAAAATAATAAGAAAAAAATTAAATAAAATAAAAATGTTTTTTTTTTAAAAAAAAAAAAATTTTGTCTGGGGGGGTTTAATTAAATAGGACCTAGGCTGACATCTCAAAATAATTAGCACAAAATGGTCAGAATGAGCGCAGCGCACATAGGTGAACTGGCTCAGCAGTGTGAAAGGGTTAAAAGGTAAAAACATGTAAAAATTGGGTATTTCTATTCTCGGGATAAAATTTGGAAACTATTTAGCCGGGGTCTTTATTGTGGGTTATAGCTTTAGGGGATTAAATTACGAAAAAGTGTGTTTTTTACCATTTTTTTTCATCATATTTCATATTTTTTTATATTAACCCGAAGGACCGAGGACGGACCATGGTACGGCAGGGCAGCGGCGCGCGCGGAGACCCGCGGACGGACAGGGGTACGGCCGGCCGGGGGGGAGCGGCGGGAAGCGAGCGGAGCGCGGCCAGCAGCGCAAACGCCAGGGCAGGAGGCCGGGGAGTCCAGGCAGCCGGGCAAGGCCGGGAGAAGGGCCGGGGCACCAGGGGAGCGCGCCCCGGGAGCGAGCGACAGCCGGGGGCACCGGAGAGGGGCCCGGCACGGCGACAGAGCGCGGGAAGCGAGCGGAGCGCGGCAGCGGCGCGGAGCAGAGGACAAGGAGGCCGCGACAGCGGGCGCGGGGAAGAGACGGACGCCGCGGGGCCGGCCGGGAGCGCGCCCCCCGAGCGAGCACGGCCGGGAGCGGCAGGAAGGACGGAGGGCCACGAGGGAGCGGGGCACGCAGGACAAAACGAGCACAGCAGGGAGCAGGGGCGCGGCGGGGGCCGCGAGGGAGCAAGGCACCCAGCAGAGGAAAAAAAAGGGGGAAAAAAAAGGGAAAAAAAAGGGAAAAAAAAGGAAAGAAAAGGGGGAAAAAAAGGGGGAAAAAAGAAAAAGAAAGAAAAGAAACGGACAGGGGGAGGGGAGGGGAGGGGGAGGGGGAGGGGGAGGGGAGGGGAGGGAGGGGAGGGGGAGGGGGAGGGGAGGGAGGGAGGGGAGGGGGAGGGGGGAGGGGAGGGAGGGGGAGGGGAGGGGGAGGGGGAGGGGGAGGGGGAGGGGAGGGGGAGGGGGAGGGGGGGGAGGGTGAGGGGAGGGGAGGGGGAGGGGAGGGGGAGGGGAGGGGAGGGGAGGGGAGGGGAGGGGGGAGGGGGAGGGGGAGGGGGAGGGGGAGGGGGGGGAGGGGGAGGGGGAGGGGAGGGGAGGGGAGGGGAGGGGGAGGGGGGAGGGGGAGGGAGGGGAGGGGGAGGGAGGGGAGGGGGAGGGGAGGGGAGGGAGGGGAGGGGAGGGGGAGGGGAGGGAGGGGGAGGGAGAGGGGGGAGGGGAGGGGGAGGGGGAGGGGGAGGGGAGGGGCGAAGGGCAGGGGCAGGGGGAGGGGGGAGGGGCGAAGGGCAGGGGCAGCGGGGGCGGAGGGGGAGGGGCCGAGCCGGCCGCAGCAGAGAGGCAGGCGAGCAACAGCCAAGCAGAAGGGAGAAAAAAGCAAAAGAAAAGGGCGAAGGGCAGGGCAGGCCAAGAGGGGGAAAGAGGGGCGCGGACCGCGGGGAGGCGCCCGCCCGCGCCGCACGGGGGGGGGAGCGAGAGAGAGAGAGCAGAGGGGACAGGGGAGAGAGGGGAGGGAGAGGGAGGGAGAGGAGAAAAAGGGAGGCAGAGGGAGAGAGAGGGGAGGGAGAGGGAGAAGAAGGGAGGCAGGGGGAGAGGGAGGGAGAGAGAGGGAGGGGAGGGGAGGGGGAGGGGCGGGGGAAACCCAACGGGGCGGCGAAGAACCAACAAGCCGCGGAGAGAGAGAGAAGAAGGAGAAAAGGGGAGAAGCGAGGAGAGAGAAGGGCGGAGAGGGGGGACAGCGCCGAGGAGGCAGAGGCCAGCCGGGCGGCAGAAGCGGAGGCAGCGGCGGCAGACGCAGACCCGCAGGGCGACCCCGCGAACGGCGCAGAGGCGGCGCGAGAGACAGGAGCGAGGCGGGCGGAGGGAGCGAGGGAGGGGGCGGAGGCAGAGCCGGGGGCACCACCGGCCAGCAGGAGACGCACAGCGCCAGCGGAGGAGGGGGAGGGCCGCAGCGCCAGAGGCCAGAGAGCCCGCCGGGCACGGCAAAGCCGGGCAGCAAGAGGGAGGGGGCAGGAGGGACCGCCACACAGGGGGGCAGGGGGAGGGGGAGGAGGGGGGGCCACAGCGGGGCCCAAGCAAAGCGGGAGGCCCAGCAGCAGGGGGCGGCGAAGCCAGACGCCGACGGGGCAAGGCAGCAAGGGACCCCGCGAGAGGGCCAGAAGGGCGGAAAGGCGGGGCACGGACGAGGCGGAGGGCAGCAGAAAGAAGCCCGCAAGGCGCGCCGGCGGGAGCAGGAGCCCCAGCGGCGCGACCCCCAGGGACCGCCAAGCAAGGGCACGGAGAAGGGAGGAAAACAGGGGGCGGGGCAGGCACGGCAGGGACAACAGCCGGGGCGCCCCGAGAGAGCAGCCCCAGGGGGACAGGCACCAGACGGGGACAGGGGAGGCGGACAGGGGGAGGGGCGACAAGGGGGCGGGAGGGGCCAAAAGCGGGGCACACCGAGGCAGGGGGGGCAGGGGGGACGCAGGAGAGCGGGCAGAAAACAACCGGGAGAGGGGGCAGGCAGGAACAAACAACAGGGGCGGCGAAGGCGAGGGGCAGACGAGCGGGAGGGCGACGGACGGGACGGCCGGGCAGGACGGACAGCGGCAGGACGGAAGACGCAGGAGGGGGCACACAGGCCGGGGGGCACGGACAGGGAGGGGGGACAGAGGGAGGAGGGACAAGAAAGGCAAGGGCAAAACCAGGGGGCCGGGAAAAAGGCAGGACGGAGAAAGGCAGGCCGGCGGACCACGGGCCAGCACGCACACACAAAGCGAGGCAGACGGGGCGGACGCAGCGCACGGGGGGCGGCCGGGCGAGCGGGGCGACGGGCGGGCCGGCCGGGCGGCCGGGGGCCGCGGCCGGGGGGCGGCCGCAGGGCAGGCGGACGGACGGCGGGGGCGGGCGCCAGGGGACGGGAGGGCAGGCGAGCACGGACGGACGGGGAGGCGCGAGCACGGACGGGAACACGACGCGCGGCGGACCCGAGCCGAAAGCACAGGCCAAAACGACGGGGGGCGGAAAAAGCGGAAAAGGGAAAAAGGACCGCCACACACCGGGGGCCAAAGGGGGGGGCGAAAACCGGGGCAGCCAGGGCAGCAAAGCACGCCAGAGGCAAGACCGGGGGGGGCAACAGAACAAAGAGAAACAAGGGGCGGGCAAGAAGGCAAACGGGGGGAGGCGGGAGACCCAAAACCAAAGAGAGGCCGAGCGGAAGAAAGAAGCGCAAGGGCAACGCGAAGGACAAAGGCAGAAAAAGGGGAGGGGAACCGGCCCAAAAGCCGGGCAAACCGAGGCAGGGGGGGCAGGGGGGACGCAGGAGAGCGGGCAGAAAACAACCGGGAGAGGGGGCAGGCAGGAACAAACAACAGGGGCGGCGAAAGCACAGGCCAAAACGACGGGGGGCGGAAAAAGCGGAAAAGGGAAAAAGGACCGCCACACACCGGCGCAAAGGGGGGGGCGAAAACCGGGGCAGCCAGGGCAGCAAAGCACGCCAGAGGCAAGACCGGGGGGGGCAACAGAACAAAGAGAAACAAGGGGCGGGCAAGAAGGCAAACGGGGGGAGGCGGGAGACCCAAAACCAAAGCGAGGCCGAGCGGAAGAAAGAAGCGCAAGGGCAACGCCAAGGACAAAGGCAGAAAAAGGGGAGGGGAACCGGCCCAAAAGCCGGGCAAACCGAGGCAGGGGGGGCAGGGGGGACGCAGGAGACCGGGCAGAAAACAACCGGGAGAGGGGGCAGGCAGGAAAAAACAACAGGGGCGCCGAAAGCACAGGCCAAAACGGAGGGGGGGGAAAAGGAAAAAGGACCACCAAACAGGAGCGAAGGGGGGGAGCAAACGGAGGCAGCCAGAGCAGAAAAACACGCCAGGGACAAGACGGGGGGGGGAGCGGACCAAAGAGAGGCACGGGCAGAAAACGGGGGGAGGGAAAAAGGCCCCGAAAAAGAAGAGAAGCAAAGAAGAGACGGGAGGGCAAAGGAGAAAAGGGACAAGCACAGGGCAAAGAGGGGCGGAGCACCCCAAAAACAACAGAACAAAGCGAGAGAGGGGGGGAGCAAGGGACGCAGAAGAGGGGGCGGAACAGAGGGGGGGGGGGGGCAGGAACCCAGAACGGGAGGGGACAAGGCAGGCCGAAAGGACAAGGGGGGGAAAAAAGAACACAAAAAGGGACGACCGGAAAGGGGACAAAGAGCGAGGGCAGGGAAAGGGGGAAAAGACAACGCGGGGAAGCACCCGAGGGGGGCCCGGGCGAAAAAGAGAGGGGGGAGGGGGGAAAGGACGGGGGCCGGCGGCAAAAAGGGCCCAAAGAGGACAGGGGGGCAGGAGGACGAAAGGGGAAAAGGCCAAGGGGGAAAACGGAAAGGCGCACCCCCCAAAGAAGGCCGGGGAGCCCCCAAAGGACCCGACAGACCGAGACAGGGGGGGAGCAAGGGACGCAGAAGAGGGGCGGAACAGAGGGGGGGGGGGGGGCAGGAACCCAGAACGGGAGGGGACAAGGCAGGCCGAAAGGACAAGGGGGGGAAAAAAGAACACAAAAAGGGACGACCGGAAAGAGGGACAAAGAGCGAGGGCAGGGAAAGGGGGAAAAGACAACGCGGGGAAGCACCCGAGGGGGGCCCGGGCGAAAAAGAGAGGGGGGAGGGGGGAAAGGACGGGGGCCGGCGGCAAAAAGGGCCCAAAGAGGACAGGGGGGCAGGAGGACGAAAGGGGAAAAGGCCAAGGGGGAAAACGGAAAGGCGCACCCCCCAAGAAGGCCGGGGAGCCCCCAAAGGACCCGACAGACCGAGACAGGGGGGGAGCAAGGGACGCAGAAGAGGGGGCGGAACAGAGGGGGGGGGGCAGGAACCCAGAACGGGAGGGGACAAGGCAGGCCGAAAGGACAAGGGGGGGAAAAAAGAACACAAAAAGGGACGACCGGAAAGGGGACAAAGAGCGAGGGCAGGGAAAGGGGGAAAAGACAACGCGGGGAAGCACCCGAGGGGGGCCCGGGCGAAAAAGAGAGGGGGGAGGGGGGAAAGGACGGGGGCCGGCGGCAAAAAGGGCCCAAAGAGGACAGGGGGGCAGGAGGACGAAAGGGGAAAAGGCCAAGGGGGAAAACGGAAAGGCGCACCCCCCAAAGAAGGCCGGGGAGCCCCCAAAGGACCCGACAGACCGAGACGGGGGGGAGCAAGGGACGCAGAAGAGGGGGCGGAACAGAGGGGGGGGGGGGGCAGGAACCCAGAACGGGAGGGGACAAGGCAGGCCGAAAGGACAAGGGGGGGAAAAAAGAACACAAAAAGGGACGACCGGAAAGGGGACAAAGAGCGAGGGCAGGGAAAGGGGGAAAAGACAACGCGGGGAAGCACCCGAGGGGGGCCCGGGCGAAAAAGAGAGGGGGGAGGGGGGAAAGGACGGGGGCCGGCGGCAAAAAGGGCCCAAAGAGGACAGGGGGGCAGGAGGACGAAAGGGGAAAAGGCCAAGGGGGAAAACGGAAAGGCGCACCCCCCAAAGAAGGCCGGGGAGCCCCCAAAGGACCCGACAGACCGAGACAGGGGGGGAGCAAGGGACGCAGAAGAGGGGGCGGAACAGAGGGGGGGGGGGGGGCAGGAACCCAGAACGGAGGGGACAAGGCAGGCCGAAAGGACAAGGGGGGGAAAAAAGAACACAAAAAGGGACGACCGGAAAGAGGACAAAGAGCGAGGGCAGGGAAAGGGGGAAAAGACAACGCGGGGAAGCACCCGAGGGGGGCCCGGGCGAAAAAGAGGGGGGGAGGGGGGGAAAGGACGGGGGCCGGCGGCAAAAAGGGCCCAAAGAGGACAGGGGGGCAGGAGGACGAAAGGGGAAAAGGCCAAGGGGGAAAACGGAAAGGCGCACCCCCCAAAGAAGGCCGGGGAGCCCCCAAAGGACCCGACAGACCGAGACAGGGGGGAGCAAGGGACGCAGAAGAGGGGGCGGAACAGAGGGGGGGGGGCAGGAACCCAGAACGGGAGGGGACAAGGCAGGCCGAAAGGACAAGGGGGGGAAAAAAGAACACAAAAAGGGACGACCGGAAAGAGGGACAAAGAGCGAGGGCAGGGAAAGGGGGAAAAGACAACGCGGGGAAGCACCCGAGGGGGGCCCGGGCGAAAAAGAGAGGGGGGAGGGGGGGAAAGGACGGGGGCCGGCGGCAAAAAGGGCCCAAAGAGGACAGGGGGGCAGGAGGACGAAAGGGGAAAAGGCCAAGGGGGAAAACGGAAAGGCGCACCCCCCAAAGAAGGCCGGGGAGCCCCCAAAGGACCCGACAGACCGAGACAGGGGGGGAGCAAGGGACGCAGAAGAGGGGGCGGAACAGAGGGGGGGGGGGGGGCAGGAACCCAGAACGGGAGGGGACAAGGCAGGCCGAAAGGACAAGGGGGGGAAAAAAGAACACAAAAAGGGACGACCGGAAAGAGGGACAAAGAGCGAGGGCAGGGAAAGGGGGAAAAGACAACGCGGGGAAGCACCCGAGGGGGGCCCGGGCGAAAAAGAGAGGGGGGAGGGGGGAAAGGACGGGGGCCGGCGGCAAAAAGGGCCCAAAGAGGACAGGGGGGCAGGAGGACGAAAGGGGAAAAGGCCAAGGGGGAAAACGGAAAGGCGCACCCCCCAAAGAAGGCCGGGGAGCCCCCAAAGGACCCGACAGACCGAGACAGGGGGGGAGCAAGGGACGCAGAAGAGGGGCGGAACAGAGGGGGGGGGGGGGGGCAGGAACCCAGAACGGGAGGGGACAAGGCAGGCCGAAAGGACAAGGGGGGGGAAAAAAGAACACAAAAAGGGACGACCGGAAAGAGGGACAAAGAGCGAGGGCAGGGAAAGGGGAAAAGACAACGCGGGGAAGCACCCGAGGGGGGCCGGGCGAAAAAGAGAGGGGGGAGGGGGGAAAGGACGGGGGCCGGCGGCAAAAAGGGCCCAAAGAGGACAGGGGGGCAGGAGGACGAAAGGGGAAAGGCCAAGGGGGAAAACGGAAAGGCGCACCCCCCAAAGAAGGCCGGGGAGCCCCCAAAGGACCCGACAGACCGAGACGGGGAGCAAGGGACGCAGAAGAGGGGGCGGAACAGAGGGGGGGGGGCGGGGGGGCAGGAAACCGGAAGGGCACAGGACAGGGGGGAGGCGGAACAAAAGGGAAGGCGAGGACGGGGCGAAGGGCGGACGCAGCAAAACCGGCGAGGAGGGGGAGGGACGCGCGGAGCGCGGCCCGCAGGGGGGGCACGGGCGGACGGGGCCGGCCGAGCGCGGGCCCAGCCGGGCGGGCGGACGGCCGGGGAGGGGCAGCCAAGGCAGACGAGCAGGGGCCGCAGGAGGAGGGGGGCAAAGGCCCCCGGAGGACACGGAAGGCAGGCGCCCCCCCGCAGGGGCGGAGGAGGCGCCGGAAAGGGAGGGGGGGAGGGCCGGCGGACCAAGGGCCGGAAAGAGGGGCGGCGCACAGGGGCGGAACCCAGCAGCAGGGGGGAAGGCACAGGCAGGCCCAGGGCAAAGGAGGCCGAGGCAGAACCCAGGGGAGGGGAGCGCAAAGCGGCCGCGGAAAAAAGCGCCGAGGGGCGAGCCGGCCCGGGAGCGGCCGAAAAGCGGGGAGGGGGCCCAAAGCGGCCGGGAACGCCCCCAGAGACGGGGGCAGGAGGCGCAGCACGAGGACGCCAGGCCGAGCAGGAACCCCGAACGGCCACGAAGGGGGAGAGAGGGAGGGCAAAACGCCCGAGCGCCCGAGCCGGGGCAGGGAGGGGGAAAGGGGGAGGGTGGAGCGGCCAGAGCAGGGCCGGGCCAACGAGACCAAAGGGGAAAGGAAAAAAAAGGGGGGGAAAAAAAAAAAAAAAAAGGAAAAAGAAAAAGAAAAAAAAAGGAAAAAAAAAAAGGAAGAAAAAAAAAGAAACACGGGAGGGGGGGGGAAGGCAGCAAGAGGGGGCCCAGGGGCAAGAGAGGGACACAAGGAGGCGGCCACGAACGAGGGGGGAGGCGGGGCGGGGGGAAAAAGGGGGGCAGGGGCCCCAAAAAAAAAGGAGACGAGACCCCAGCGCGAAGGGGGAAACAAGCGCACCCCAGACAAAGAGAACCGCAAGGGCGCGCAGGGGAAAAAGGGGGAAAAAAAAACACGGGACACGCGGGAAAGGAGGGAAAAGACAGAGGAGGGCAGGGGGGGAAGAGACAAACAGACAGAACGGGAGACAGAGAAGAAGGACAGAGGAGGAAGCGACCGGGCGGACGGAAGAACGAGAGAGAGAGGGCGGGGGCAGAGACAAAAGAGCCGCAAAAACGGGGAACAGAGGCGCAAAAAGGGAAAAAAGGACCGCAGCAATCAGGGCGGAGCCGCAGCAGCGAACAG
>RXON01003954.1:0-50758 GCA_009667805.1 Leptobrachium leishanense | reverse complement strand
ACAGAAAGCTGCAGGTTCAGACTGAAAAAGTGCGACATGTCTTTCTGTCATTGTGTCTGGCAGAGCCGTAACCTCTGAAACGACCCTCGGATGTTAATTTAACCCTTCACATGAGGATAATGATTTGAAGCCAGACGGGATTAAATGCACTTTTACTGGATCACAATAAAACAAACACACAGCCCTCTGCGTCGCTGGAGCCGCTACATGTTGTCATCGTCCGAATCGTCCTCTTCTTCTAAAGATTCCTGGGGGGGGAAAGTCAAAACATTAAGAGTAGGGGGGGCACTCCGTCCAACTCTTGGGTGGGGAGGGGACGCAGGCTGTTCCGTCTAACGCTTGCGCAGGGGAGGGGGGGGGCTACAATAAACTGGATCCTAGGGGTGTATTGAGGGGGGGGCGCATGTGAGTGACATTTGTGAGAACGAGGGAAGTGATGGGTCACTCGGGGTGACCGTGTGTGCACATCAGATAAAGACAAAGGGTTAATCCGTTCACGTGGAGGGCATCAAAATGTTACAAAACCTCCCAACGGTTTCCCATGCCCCGGGCAGAGGGCGCAGGAAGCCAGAATCCTGCAGCAGCTCAGCATCTGCTCCAGGCGAAGCGATGGCAGCATTAAATGCACGTCTAATAACTGCACCCCCCCCCAGGCGCAACATCGCACTGCCTGCCCCCCCCAGGCGCAACATCGCACTGCACCCCCCCCCCCCGGCGCAACATCGCACTGCCTGCCCCCCCCAGGCGCAACATCGCACTGCCTGCCCCCCCCAGGCGCAACATCGCACTGCCTGCCCCCCCCCCAGGCGCAACATCGCACTGCTTGCCCCCCCCCAGGCGCAACATCGCACTGCTTGCCCCCCCCCCAGGCGCAACATCGCACTGCCTGCCCCCCTCCCCCGGGAACATCCCATTGCCGCTGCCTGCCCGTGCGGGATTTCATTGCAGTGGACGCACCTTTGCGTATTTTTCTGCTTCTTCTCGCAGATCTTTCGGGACCACCTCATGTCGGCCGTTTGTTACTGTCAGGAAAAGAAAGACGTGATTTAGGGCGTCCGGCGCGCGCGTCGCTTTTCACACGGGTCTCTCCAAGTCATTCACAGCTTCAGCAATCCAAAAAAAAAAAAAGAGAAACCCCAATGGCGCTGCTGGTGTAACGTCATAGCACTGCGCGCTATCACACGACATCACACGACTGAGCGCTATCACAGGACTGCGCGCTATCACACGACATCACACGACTGAGCGCTATCACAGGACTGCGCGCTATCACACGACATCACACGACTGAGCGCTATCACAGGACTGAGCGCTATCACAGGACTGAGCGCTATCACAGGACTGAGCGCTATCACAGGACTGAGCGCTATCACAGGACTGAGCGCTATCACAGGACTGAGCGCTATCACAGGACTGAGCGCTATCACAGGACTGAGCGCTATCACAGGACTGCGCGCTATCACACGACTGCCCGCTATCACACGACTGCGCGCTATCACACGACTGCGCGCTATCACACGACTGCGCGCTATCACACGACTGAGCGCTATCACACACGACATCACACGACTGCGCGCTATCACACGACATCACAGGACTGAGCGCTATCACACGACATCACACGACTGCGCGCTATCACACGACATCACAGGACTGAGCGCTATCACACGACTGCGCGCTATCACACGACTGCGCGCTATCACACGACTGAGCGCTATCACACGACTGAGCGATATCACACGACTGAGCGCTATCACACGACATCACACGACTGAGCGCTATCACAGGACTGAGCGCTATCACACCATAAAAGTGATTATTCTCATAACCACCATATATAACACAATTTCTCTAAACAGTGCAGCGCTCCCGTACCAATACACCCGGACTCGGAGGTCACACAATCCCTTCCATAAAGTCCAGGAGGATGGAAAACACACACCCACACACACACACACACCATATACACATACCCACACACACACACACACCATATACACATACACACACACACACACACCATATACACATACACACACACACACACCATATACACATACACACACACACACACACCATAACACATACACACACACACCATATACACATACACACACACACACACCATATACACATACACACACACACAACACCATATACACATACACACACACACACCATATACACACACCACACACATATACACAATACACACACACACACACCATATACACATACACACACACACACACATATACACATACACACACACACACACCATATACACATACACACACACACCATATACACATACACACACACACACACCATATACACACACACACACCATATACACACACACACACACCATATACACATACACACACACACACACCATATACACATACACACACACACACACACACCATATACACATACACACACACACACACAACCATATACACATAACACACACACACACACACACACCATATACACATACACACCACCAACACACCATATACACATACACACACACACACACACACACACACCATATACACATACACAACACACACCATAACACATACACACACACACCATATACACATACACACACACACAATACACATACACACACACACCATATACACATACACACACACACCACATACACACACACACCATATACACATACACACACACACACCATATACACATACACACACACACCATATACACATACACACACACACCATATACACATACACACACACACCATATACACATTACACACACACACCATATACATACACACACACACCATATACCACATATATACACACACACCATATACACATATATACACACACACACACCATATATACACACACACACACACCATATATACACACACACACACACACCATATATACACACACACACCATATATACACACACACACACCATATATACACACACACACCATATATATACACACACACACACACCCATATATATACACACACACACACCATATATATACACACACACACACCATATATATACACACACACACACCATATACACACACACACACACCATACACACACAACACACACACCATATACACACACACACACACCATATACACACACACACACACACCATATACACATACACACAACACCATATACACATACACACACACACCATATACACATACACACACACACCATATACACATACACACACACACCATATACACATACACACACACACCATATATACACACACACACACACACCATATATACACACACACACACACCATATATACACACACACACACACACACCATATATACACACACACACACACACACCATATATACACACACACACACACACACCATATATACACACACACACACACACACCATATATACACACACACACCATATATACACACACACACCATATATACACACACACACCATATATATACACACACACACACCCATATATATACACACACACACACACCATATACACACACACACACACACACACCATATACACACACACACACACACACCATATACATACACACACACACACACCATATACACACACACACACACACCATATACACACACACCATATACACACACACACCATATACACACACACACACCATATACACACACACCATATACACACACACACACACCATATACACCATATACACACACACACACACCATATATACACACACACCATATACACACACACACCATATATACACCATATATACACACACACACAACACATATACACATACACCATATATACACACACACACACCATATACACATACACCATATATACACACACCACACACACCATATACACATACACACATACACACACACCATATACACATACACACACACCATATACACATACACACAATATACCATACACACAATATACACATACACACACACACCATATACACATACACACACCATATACAATTACACACACACACACCATATACACACACACACACACCATATACACACACACACCATATATACACACACACACACCATATAACACACACACACACACCAATTTACACACACAACCATATATACACACACACACACCATAATACACACACACACACATATATACACACACACACACACACCACACATATATATACAACACACACACACACCATATACACACACCATATACACCATATACACACACCATATACACACACCATATACACCATATACACACACACACACACCATTATAATACACACACCATATAACACACACACTATATTACACACACACCATATATACACCATAATATACACACACAACACACACACCATATACACATACACCATATATACACACACACACACACCATATACACATACACACACCATATACACATACAACACACACACCTATACACATACACACACACCATATACACACCCACACCATATACACACACCATATATACACACACACACACCCATATATATTACACACACACACACAATATATATACACACACACACACACCATATAATACACACACACACCATATACACACACACCAATACACACACACCATATACACACACACACCATATACCATACACACACACACACCATATATACACACACACACACCATAATACACACACACACACATATTACACAACACACACCATATACACATACAACACACACACCCCATATACACATTACACACACACACACCATATACACATACACCATATACACATACACACACACAACACACACCATATACACATACACACACACACACACACACCATATACAACATACACACACACACCATATACACATACACACACACACCATATACACATACACACAACACACCATATACACATACACACACACACCATATACACAACACACCATATACACATACACACACACACCATATACGCATACCACACACACACCAGATACGCATACACACACACACACCATGATACACATACAACACACACACACCATATACACATACACACACACCATATATACACATCACACACCATATATACACACACACCATATATACACACACACCATTATTACACACACACACACACCATATTACACACACACCACACACACACACACCATATATACACACACACACACACACACCATATATACACACACACACACCATAATATACACACACCACACACCATATATACACACCCACACACCATATATACACACACACACACCATGATATACACACACACACACACCACCATATATACACCCACACACCATAATATACACACACACCACACACACGCATATATACACACACACACACCATATATATACACCATATAATTACACACACAACACACACCATATATACACACACACAAACCTATATACACACACACAAACCATTATACACACACACACCATATATACACACACACACACCAATATATACACCATATATACACACACACACACCACCATATATACACACACAAACAACCATTATACACACACACACCATATATACACACACACACACCCACCATATATATACACACACACACACACACACCATATATATACACACACACACCCATATACACACACACCATATACACACACACACACCATATACACACACACACACCATATATACACACACCATATATACACACCACACCATATATACACACACCATACTATACACACACACCATATATACACACACACACACATATACACATACACCAATATACACATACACACACCATTACACATACACACACACACCATATACACATACACACACCACACATATACACATACACACACACACCCATAACACATACACCACACACACATAACGATACACACACACACATATACACATACACACACACACCATATACACATACACACACACACCATATACGCATACACACACACACACCATAACACATACACAACACACCACACCATATACACATACACACACACACCATATACACATACACACACACACCATATATACAAACACACACCATAATATACACACACACCATATATACACAACACCATATATCACACACACCATATATACACACACACACACCATATATACACACACCATATATACACACACACACACCATATCATACAACACACACACCATATATACACACACCACACACCCATAATACACACACCCACACACATATATACACACACACCATATATACCACACACACACACACACACCATATATACACACACACACACACACACCATATATACACCCACACACACCATACAACCACACACACACACCCATACACACACACACACACCATATATACACACACACACCATATATACACACACACACCATATATACACACACACACACCAATATACACCATATATACACCCACACACACACCCATATATACACACACACCACACCATATATACACACACAATATATACACCACACACACTATACACAACACACACACACACCATATACACACACACACCATATTACACCACACCACACAGTATACACACACACCATATACACACACACACACACACCATATATACACACACACCATATATACACACACACACACACACCATATACACACACACACACCATATCACACACACACACATATATCACACAACACACACACACCATATATACACACACACACCAATACACACACACCACACCATATATACACACACACACACACACCATACACACACACCATTACACATACACACACACCATATATATACACACACACACACACAACATATATACACACACACACACACCATATATACACACACACACACACACCATATACAACACACACACACACCATTATACACACACAACCACACCATCTATACAACACCACCATATTATACACACACACACACACCATAGTATACACACACACACCATATATACAACAACACACACACCATGATATACACACACACACACCCACACATATATACACACACCACACACACACACACCATATACACACACCACACCATATACCACACACACACCACATATATACACACACACCATATACACACAACACACACCATATATACACACACACACACCATTATATACACACACACACACCCAATATATACACACAACACACACCATATAACACACACACACACACCATATATACACACACACACACCATACACACACACACACACACACACACACACCATATATTACACACACACCATATATACACAACACACACACTATATACACACACACACACACACCATACACACACACACCACCACACACATATTACACACACACCATATAACACACCACACACACACCATAATACACACACACACACCATATATACACACACACACAATATACACACACACACACCATATATACACACCACACACACCAATATACACACACACACCATATACACACACACACATATACACAACACACCACCATAATACACACACACACACCATTATACACACACACACACCATAACACCACACACACACACACACCCATATATACACCACCGACACGCCAATATACACACACACACCATATATACAACACAACACACACACCATAATACACACACACACACATCTATACACACACACACACCATATATACACACACACACACCATATATACACACACAACACCATATATACACACACACACACCATATATACACATACACACACACACCATGATACACATACACATACACAACACCAATATACACACAACACACCATATATACACACACACACACACACCATATACACACACACACAACCATATACACACACACACCATAACACACCACACACCATACACACACACACACACACACCATATACCACCACACACACCATATACACACACACACACACCATATACACACACACACACACCATATACACACACACACACACCATATACACACACACACACACACCATATACACACACACACACACCATATACACCACACACACACCCATATACAACAACACACCACACCATATATACACACACACCTATACACACACACCATATATACACACACACCATATATACACCATATATCACACACACACACACCATATATTACACATACACCATATATACACACACACACACACACACCACCAATACACATACACACATACACACAACCATTATACACATACACACACACCATATACACATTACATATACACACCATATACACAGTAAACATATATACACATTACACACACACACCATAATACACACACACACACCATATACACACACACACCATATATACAACACACACCATATATTACACACACACACACCACACACACACACCATATATACACACACACACACCACACACACACACATTATATACACACACACACCACCACACACAACACACCATGAATACACACACACACACCACACACACACACCTATATACAACACACACACACCACAACACAGCACACACACACCATATATACACACACACACCATATATACACACACACACACTGTTATGATCTCTGCTTGTTCAGATATGAGGCTGGGCTGTCAGGTTCACCATTGCTTTATTGCAGGACACTTACTGTTATATACAGGCTTGGATAACTACAGGAACACAGGATCATGCATCTGCCTTCATTACTGCATCACACTAACTGACCTGAAGATGGCTGCTGTGCCCTCTGACCTGTGTCATCCTGGGCGGAGCCACTAGTTAAAGTGATAGCACAGGTTTAGTATAGTCAGCTATAACACCTTCCTCCCCACCCCAAAAACAAAACCAGAACAACATAACAAAAACCTAGTAACAAATCAACAACCAGAACAATCGAACACAGTTCATCTGAGGAACTTGGAGAGTGTCACTGAAAAACTGATGACTAGTCTTCTGAAGAAAATTGCGGGGCCAAATCATCATCCACATCTTTCTGGCCCTACGCGAGGACCGACGGAAGTCTCTTATCCGTTCTTGAAGAAGTAAGCGGTCAGGAGGGCGTCGGTGACGTTGGGGACGTCCACCAGCAGGCGGGGTGTTGGAGGCGGTAGGATTGGATGAAAGATCAACTGGTGGGGTCAAGGAGGGTACAGAGGGGTCAGGGGGAACCTCTGAACCAGAGTCACAAATACCCACAGGAGACGAGTCCAAAGTTTCCGAGTCAACCCAGACACCATTCCAGATGTCCTCCGACGCATTAGATGTGGACACCGGACCCCGTAGGGTTGGGGACGTTAAGGGTTCAGGCACCCGTAAACGAGACCGTAGCTGGTCTACATGTCGTCTGGTAATGGAACCATCTTCCAGGCGGACTCTGTACATCTTGGGTCCCAAAGATTCTGCAACGGTAGCAGCAGCCACCGACTGTTGGCAGATCCATACGATCGAGTCCAGACCTCCTGGTGGGTTGCAAAAACAGGAGACTCTTTGGACTTCACCATCTTTTCTTGGGATTGTAATACATGTTCATGAACGGTCTGAGGGCGAAGCATGTCAAAAGCAGTCCATGGCTGTCTTCCCAACATAAGCTCAGCTGGTGTCGTACCAGTGGTGGCATGTGGTGTAGTTCTGTAAGTAAACAGGAAAGAGTCTAACTGCTGAGGCGATATGGACCTCTGGCTAGTCACAGCCACTGAGGCCTTGAAATAGTTCTTGAAAGTTTGTACAAACCGCTCTGCTTGCCCATTGGTGGCTGGGTGATAGGGGGCGGTTAATTTGTGCTTGATATTATGCACCGTAACAAAACTCTGGAACTCCTGACTTGTGAATTGGGCACCATTATCTGTGACAATCTCCCTGGGATACCCAAACGAAGCAAAAAGATGCAATAATATGGCAACTGTTGCCTTTGTAGTCAGCTGGGTAACTGGAATGACCTCTGGCCATTTTGAGTGGGCATCAATTATAATCAAGAAGGTTTGTCCCCTTATGGGACCCGCAAAATCCAAGTGAAGGCGAAACCAGGGAACCGTGGGCCAAGTCCAGGGTTGAATGCATCCTCGAGGAGGGTCTCTGGCAGTTTGTGCACATCCTACACAAGCATTGACATATGCCGTGATATCTGCATCTATGTTCGGCCACCACACATAGCCCCTTGCTTTCTGTTTCATCCGCGTGGTTCCAGGGTGACCAGTATGTAGCAAGTCCAAGATGTGTCTCTGGAGGGTTTTTGGAATGACCACTCGGTCTCCCCATAAGACACAATTATCCTTCACAAACAATTCCATTCGCTTCCTGTAGTAAGGTTCATGTTCCTGTGATACCGTCGCAGGCCAGCCGTCTCGTATAAAGGTAAGCACGTTTGTCAGAAGGGTATCCTTCACAGTATGGGCTGCTATCTCTCTGGAAGTAAGGAGGTGTGAGGTGGTGTACCTACAACTCTTGACTGATGGTGTCGACTCTAGAGGCAGTTCTGTGAGACGGGACATTGCATCTGCATTTGCATTGTCATCATGACTTCGATACTGTATGCGGTAGCTGTATGCTCCCAAGAACAGGGCGTAGCGCTGGAGACGGGCTGCAGTTGTCTGAGAGATTCCTTTGTCAGGGCTAAAAATTTGAAGAAGCGGTTTATGATCCGTTAATATGGTAAACTCTCTACCATACAGGTAAAGGTGAAACTTCCGAATTGCCCATATCAATGCAAGTGCCTCTTTATCAATTTGAGAGTAATTGCTCTCTGTCTTCGTCAAGGATCTGGAGGCGAAGGCCACCGGTTTCTCAGAGCCATCCGGTAGGATGTGGGAAAGAACAGCGCCCAGACCATAAGGAGAGGCATCACAAGCCAGGGTGAGAGGCTTCTGGAGGTCGTAGTGCACAAGCATACGTGACGCTAACAGTTTCCGTTTAGAGGACTCAAAAGCATGTTGACATTTAGCTGACCAGTCCCACCTGGAGTGTTTCTCCAGGAGCTTATGCAGTGGAAACAATGTATGAGCAAGGTCTGGAAGAAATTTATTATAGTAGTTAAGCAGGCCAAGGTAGGATCGTAGTTGATGGACACTTGTTGGGGCTGGAGCTTTGACTAAAGCATCGACCTTGTCTTCAACAGTATGAATGCCCTCTGCATCTACTAAGTGGCCACAAAACTCCAATTTAGGCACCATGAATTTACATTTTGTCAAATTTACCTTGAGACCTTGGTCCTGAAGTCTTTGTAAAACGAGCTCTACATTCTGCTTGTGTTCTTGGTCCGTGCGACCAGTGATGAGCATGTCGTCTAATAGACACTGAGTGAAGGGAATGTCTGCTAAAATTTCATCCATCTTTCTTTGCCAGATGGCTGGTGCAGATGCAATGCCAAACACCATTCGATTGTATTCGTACAAACCCCTGTGAGTGTTAATGGTGAGGTATTTTCGAGAAGAGGGGTGGACCTCAAACTGTAAGTAAGCTTGTCGTAGATCAATCTTGGTGAACTTTTGTCCCCCAGCAAGTGAAGCGAAAATGTCATCTACTCTGGGTAGAGGATACTGGTCAACCTCCAGTTGGCTATTCAGCACCATGCGAAAATCCCCACAGATGCGCAATTCACCATTTGATTTCTTTACTGGAACAATAGGTGATGCCCAAGCACTGCGCTCTACCTTGGAAATGACACCCTGTTCTTCTAGCCGGATTAGTTCAGCGTCCACTCCCGCTCTAAGGGCAAACGGTACTGTCCGAGCCTTGAAGAATTTGGGATGAGCATCCGGTTTCAACTTGAGCCTCACACAGTCATTTTTGATTTTCCCTAACTCGTCAACGAAAACCTCAGGGAAACGCTGTTTTAAGGATTCCACCCATCCATCATCATGTCCTGACGGAACTGTCAGGGTGTTGCAAGGATTCTTGATGATATCTGGCATTCCCAGATGAGTGATCCAATCTCTGCCAAAGAGAGGCGGTCCTCCGTTTCTCAGGATATATAGTGGTAGTCTCTTTGTCTGGCCCTTGTATGATACCTTTACCTTTGCAAAACCAAGTGGATGGAGTACTTGCATTGAGTAGGTCTGCAGCTTTATTGGAGTGGGGCGGACAGTTGCCTGGATCTGAAGATGTTTCCACTGTTTTTGTGTGATAACTGACACTGCAGCTCCTGTATCAACGTCCATCTTTAGTCTCTTCCCTTCAATGGTTACTTGTACTGTCATTGCAGGGTGTGACGAGTGTATACGATGTATAGATAAACTATGTAATGCCTCATCGTTGTCTGAGTCAGATGAAGATGATGTCAATTTCTGTACCTTGTAAGTCTTCTTCTTAGGGTACTGCGGCTTTTGTCCTCGTACATTCCTATTACGGCAAACCCGTTGGAGATGGCCCATTTTTCCACATTGATGACAAGGTTGATCCTTAAACCGACAGATTTTGGAGTCGTGGTCTGTATTACCGCACCGGTAACAAGCTGGCGTGGGTTTGGGTCTGTATCTCCAGTTGGCTGTAGCAACTGCGGTTCTGAAAACGTCCTCTTTCACCCCTTCTTTGTGAATCTGAGGGTGCAATTCCTCCGTATCCCTGACAGCCATCTCCATGACTGATGCTATCTCAACTGCGCTTGTAAGGGTGAGTCCCTTTTCTGTCAGAAGTTTCCTTTGAATCGTTTCACTATTCAGTCCCAGGACAAACTTGTCTCTCAAAGCTGTCGGTAGGTACTCCCCAAATGAACAGGTGGAGGCCAATTTGCGAAGGGCCACCACATAGGCTTTAATATCTTCGCCCGGCTGCTGCTGCCGTTGATAAAAACGAAATCTTTCTGCAATTTCCAGCGGTTTTGGCTGAAAGTGATCCTCTAATAGTTTCAGGAGTTCCTGTAGAGCCTTGCTTGCTGGTTTCTCAGGGAACAGAAGGTCTCTTAGAGTGTCATATGTGTTAGCCCCCACGGCTGTGAGAAACACTGCAACCTGTCTCTCAGGGGGTATGGTGTTAGCACTGAAGTACTGCTCTAATCTCTCAGCCCAGGAGCTCCAGGAAGTTTTCTCTCCATCAAACTCAGTTAATGTGCCTATCAGTGCCATGATCTTGCTGCTGGATGGCAGTGTGTGCTTTATCTGGCTTTCAATCCCTGTTTTTTTTTTTTTTTCTTTACTTCAGGCTGAGCAGACCTTTACAAATCTCATTCTCGTCGCCACTGTTATGATCTCTGCTTGTTCAGATATGAGGCTGGGCTGTCAGGTTCACCATTGCTTTATTGCAGGACACTTACTGTTATATACAGGCTTGGATAACTACAGGAACACAGGATCATGCATCTGCCTTCATTACTGCATCACACTAACTGACCCTGAAGATGGCTGCTGTGCCCTCTGACCTGTGTCATCCTGGGCGGAGCCACTAGTTAAAGTGATAGCACAGGTTTAGTATAGTCAGCTATAACACACACACCATATATTCACACACACACAACACACACCATATACAACACCACATAGTACACCATATACACACACCATATACCATATACAGCACCACACACACACACCAATTACACAATACCACCATATATACACATACACACACACCATATACACATACACACACCACAGTATACAATACGACACACCACCATATACACACACAACACCATATATACACCACACCCACGCACACACCACGACCATATAGTATACACACACACACACCAGATATAACCACACACAACACACACACACCATATATAATACACACACACCACACCATATTATACACACACACACACACCATATACACAACCACCATATACAACACACACACACACACACACACACCATATACACACCACACCACACACACCATATACACACACACATCACACACACACATATACACACACACAACCATATACACACACACACACCATACACAACACACACCATATACACATACACACACACACACCATTACAATACACACCATAACACATGTACACACACACACACCATATACAACATACACACACACCACACCATATACACATACACACAACACACCATATACACATACACACACACACACCATAACACATACACACACACACACCATATACACATACACACACACCATATACACATACACACACACACACCATATACACATACACACACACCATATACACATATACACACCACACACACCATATACACATACACACACACACCATATTACACATACACACACACACCATATACACATACACACACACACCATATACACATACACACACACACCATATACACATACACACACACACCATATTATACACACACACAAACCATATATACACACACACACACCATATATACACACACACACACACCCACCATATATATACACACACACACACACACCATATATATACACACACACACCATATACACACACACCATATATACACACACCATATATACACACACACCATATATACACCAATACACATAACACCATATAACACAACACACACACACCATATACACATACACACACACACCATATTACACATACCACACACACCATATACACATACACACCATATACACATACACACACCATATACACATACACACACACACACACACACCATATACACATACACACACACACATATACACATACACACAACACCACATATACACATACACACACACACACCATATACACATACACACCATATACACATACACACACACACACCATATACACATACACACACACACACCATATACACATACACACACACACACCATATACACATTACACACACACACCCATATACACATACACACACACCACACCATATATACACACACCATATACACACACCATATACACACACACACACACACCATATACACACACACACACACCATATACACACACACACACACCATATACACACACACACACACCATATACACACACACACACACCATATATACACACACACACACCATATATATACACACACACACACCATATATACACACACACACCATATATACACACACACACCATATATACACACACACACCATATATACACATACACACACCACATAATACACTACACACACACCATATATACACATACACACACACCATATATACACACACACCATATATACACACACACACACACACCATATATACACACACACACACACCCATATATACACAACACACACACACACCATATATACACACACACACACACACCATATATACACACACACACACCATATATACACACCACACACCAATATACACACACACACATATATACACACACACCATAATACACACACACACCATATATACACACACACACACCATATATACAACACACCCCATATACACACACCCCATATACACACACCCATATACACACACACACAACCCCATATACACACACACACACACACACACACCATATACACACCACACACACACACACACCATATACACACCACACCACACACACACACACACCATATACACACCACACCATATACACACCACACACACACACCATATACACCACACCACACACACACACACACACCATACACACACACACACACCATATACACACACACACACACCATATACACACACACACACACACCATATATACACACACACACACACCATATATACACACACACCATATACACACACACACACCCCATATACACAACACCATATACACACACACACACACCACACACACCACACCATATACACCACACACACCACCACCATATACACACCACACACACACACACACACTATACACACCACACCATATACACACCACACACACACACACACCATATACACACCCACACACACACACACACACCATATACACACCACACACACACCATATACACACCACACACACACACACACCCCATATACACACACACACACACACACCATATACACACACACCATATACACACACACACACCATATACACACACACACACATCATATATACACACACACACACCATATATACACACACACACACACCCTGCATATATACATACACACCCTGCAATATACACACACACCCTGCATATATACACACACACCCTGCATATACACACACACACCGCATATATACACACACACACACACACCGCATATATACACACACACACACACCCTGCATATATACACACACACACCCTGCATATATACACACACACACACACACCCTGCATATATACACACACACCCTGCATATACACACACACACACACACACCCTGCATATATACACACACACACACCCTGCATATATACACACACACACACACCGCATATATACACACACACACACCCTGCATATATACACACACACACACCCTGCATATATACACACACACACACACCCTGCATATATACACACACACACACACACACCACCTGCATATATACACACACACACACACACCCTGCATATACACACACACTGCATATACACACACACCCTGCATATACACACACACTGCATATATACACACCCTGCATATATACACACACACCCTGCATATATACACACACCCTGCATATATACACACAACACACACCCTGCATATACACACACACCCTGCATATACAACACACACCCTGCATATACACACACCCCCTGCATATATACACACACACACCCTGCATATATACACACACACCCTGCATAACACACACCCCCTGCATATACACACACACACACCTGCATATACACACACACACACCCTGCATATACACACACACACACACCCTGCATATACACACACACACACCCTGCATATACACACACACACTGCATATATACACACACACACACACCCTGCATATATACACACACACACACACCCTGCATATATACACACACACACACCCTGCATATACACACACCCTGCATATACACACACCCTGCATATATACACACACCCTGCATATACACACACCCTGCATATATACACACACCCTGCATATAACACACACCCTGCATATATACACACACCCTGCATATATACACACCACCCTGCATATATACACCACACCCTGCATATATACACACACACCCTGCATATATACACACACACACCCTGCATATACACACACCCCCTGCATATACACACACCCCCTGCATATATACACACACACCCTGCATATATACACACACACACCCTGCATATATACACACACACACCCTGCATATACACACACACCCCCTGCATATACACACACAACACCCTGCATATATACACACACACACACACCCTGCATATATACACACACACACACACCCTGCATATACACACACACTGCATATACAACACACCCCTGCATATACACACACACCCTGCATATACACACACACTGCATATACACACCACACACCCTGCATATATACACACACACCCTGCATATATACACACACCCTGCATATATACACACACACACCCTGCATATACACACACACACACCCTGCATATACACACACACACACCCTGCATATACACACACACCCTGCATATATACACACACACACCCTGCATATAAACACACCCCCTGCATATACACACACACACACCCTGCATATATACACACACACCCTGCATATACACACACACACACACCCTGCATATACACACACACACACACCCTGCATATACACACACACACACTGCATATATACCACACACACACACACTGCATATATACACACACACACACACCTGCATATACACACACACACACACACCCTGCATATACCACACACACACACTGCATATATACACACACACACACCGCATATATACACACACACAACACCCTGCATATATACACACACACACACCCTGCATATATACACACACACACACCCTGCATATACACACCCTGCATATACACACACTGCATATACACACACACCCTGCATATACACACACCCTGCATATATACACACACCCTGCATATATACACACACCCTGCATATATACACACACACACACTGCATATACACACACACCCTGCATATATACACACACCACACCCTGCATATACACACACACACCCTGCATATACACACACCCCCTGCATATACACACACCCCTGCATATACACACACCCCCTGCATATATACACACACACACCCTGCATATATACACACACACACCCTGCATATACACACACACACCCTGCATATACACACACACACACCCTGCATATACACACACACACACCCTGCATATACACACACACACCCTGCATATACACACACACACTGCATATATACACACACACACACACACTGCATATATACACACACACACACACACACCCTGCATATATATACACACACACACACACACCCTGCATATACACACACCCCCTGCATATACACACACACTCCCTATATACACACACCCTGCATATAACACACACACACACACCGCATATATACACACACCCCCTGCATATATACACACACCCCCTGCATATATACACACATACACCCTGCATATATCACACACACCCTGCATATATACACACACACCCTGCATATATACACACACACCCTGCATATATACACACACCCTGCATATATACACACACACCCTGCATATTATACACACACCCCCTGCATATATACACACACCCCCTGCATATATACACACACCCCCTGCATATATACACACATCCCCTGCATATATACACACATACACCCTGCATATATACACACACACCCTGCATATATACACACACACCCTGCATATATACACACACCCTGCATATATACACACACACACCCATACACCCTGCATATATACACACACACCCATACACCCTGCATATATACACACACACCCATACACCCTGCATATATACACACACACCCATACACCCTGCATATATACACACACACCCATACACCCTGCATATATACACACACCCATACACCCTGCATATATACACACACCCATACACCCTGCATATATACACACACCCATACACCCTGCATATATACACACACACACATACACCCTGCATATATACACACATACACCCTGCATATATACACACACACACACACATACACCCTGCATATATACACACTGCATATATACACACACACACACACCCTGCATATATACACACACACACACACCCTGCATATATACACACACACATACACCCTGCATATATATACACACACACATACACCCTGCATATATACACACACACACACACACATACACCCTGCATATATACACACACACACACACATACACCCTGCATATATACACACACACACACACCCTGCATATATACACACACAGCATATATACACGCAGCATATATACACACACCCCCTGCATATATACCCGTGAATGTTTCCCTTGAAGATATTTATCGTATTGATGTTATAAAGACAAGATAATCAATCAGGTCGCTCCGATCCAGACAATGGGCTCCAGCTGGGCAAGTGCAACCTCGACTGGAGAAGACCAGCAGATTTTCCATACAAGCTGCACCACCTTTTTTTTCCCTCTATTTTCCATTGAGGTCTCGGGTGACAGGTTTGACCTAGAAAAACACCCGTAAACTGGATTTATAGAGCGTAATCTGCTCAAGAGAATGAGTGGAGCACTGATCACTATCCACTATATATCAATTTATGTCCTGTATTGCACTATATATTGCTTCATGTCCTGTATTGCACTATATATCCAGTATTGCACTATATATTGCTTTATGTCCTGTATTGCACTATATATCCAGTATTGCACTATATATTGCTTTATGTCCTGTATTGCACTATATATCCAGTATTGCACTCTATATTGCTTTATGTCCTGTATTGCACTATATATCCAGTATTGCACTCTATATTGCTTTATGTCCTGTATTGCACTATATATTGCTTTATGTCCTGTATTGCACTATATATTGCTTCATGTCCTGTATTGCACTATATATCCTGTATTGCACTATATATTGCTTTATGTCCTGTATTGCACTATATATCCAGTATTGCACTCTATATTGCTTTATGTCCTGTATTGCACTATATATCCAGTATTGCACTCTATATTGCTTTATGTCCTGTATTGCACTATATATTGCTTTATGTCCTGTATTGCACTATATATTGCTTCATGTCCTGTATTGCACTATATATCCAGTATTGCACTATATATTGCTTTATGTCCTGTATTGCACTATATATCCAGTATTGCACTCTATATTGCTTTATGTCCTGTATTGCACTATATATTGCTTTATGTCCTGTATTGCACTATATATTGCTTTATGTCCTGTATTGCACTATATATTGCTTCATGTCCTGTATTGCACTATATATCCAGTATTGCACTATATATTGCTTTATGTCCTGTATTGCACTATATATGGTTTATCTCGTCTTTGTATGTAACATTCACGGATATATATGCAGGGATTACCGGCCTCCTGGACTTTATGGAAGGGATTGTGTGACATCACGCGTACTTGTTCAGGAGCGCTGCACTGTTTTTTTTAGAAAAATTGATTCACAATAACTTCAGCCCCGCGTCCCAGGACGTCCACTTAGGAACTACACGTCCCATGAGCCGCATTTAAGGCTGGATGAGAATCAGGAGAAATGCAGTTCCAAAACATTTGGGATGTCGCCCCCAAAACACACAGACCTGGCTCTAAAATGTCCATCTCTGGCAGAACACAACTCCCTGGAACATGTATAACCCCACTGGCTCATTAACCCTTTAGTGACAAGAGGAGGGGTGGTTACAGTGCACCGGGCAGAGTCACTTCTCTCAAAGAGCAGCCGGGAAATGTGAGATCCCGATTCACTGCACCAAGCGAGCTGATATTTTTGTGGGCTCCAGGCTAAAGCAGAAGGTGCGAGGTCACCGCTCCTCCGACCAGACAGTGCGAGGTCACCGCTCCTCCGACCGAACAGTGCAAGGTCGCCGCTCCTCCGACCGAACAGTGCAAGGTCGCCGCTCCTCCGACCGAACAGTGCAAGGTCGCCGCTCCTCCGACCGAACAGTGCAAGGTCGCCGCTCCTCCGACCGAACAGTGCAAGGTCGCCGCTCCTCCGACCGAACAGTGCAAGGTCGCCGCTCCTCCGACCGAACAGTGCAAGGTCGCCGCTCCTCCGACCGAACAGTGCAAGGTCGCCGCTCCTCCTCCCGACGAACAGTGCAAGGTCGCCGCTCCTCCGACCGAACAGTGCAAGGTCGCCGCTCCTCCGACCGAACAGTGCAAGGTCGCCGCTCCTCCGACCGAACAGTGCAAGGTCGCCGCTCCTCCGACCGAACAGTGCAAGGTCGCCGCTCCTCCGACCGAACAGTGCAAGGTCGCCGCTCCTCCGACCGAACAGTGCAAGGTCGCCGCTCTCTCGACCGAACAGTGCAAGGTCCCCGTCCTCCCTCGCTCCCGGACAGTGCAAGAAGGTCGCCGCTCCGGTCCAAGGTCGCCGCTCTCCGACCGGACAGTGCAAGGTCGCCGCTCCTCCGACCAGACAGTGCAAGGTCGCCGCTCCTCCGACCAGACAGTGCAGGTCGCCGCTCCTCCGACCAGACAGTGCAAGGTCGCCGCTCCTCCGACCAGACAGTGCAAGGTCGCCGCTCCTCCGACCAGACAGTGCAAGGTCGCCGCTCTCCGACCAGACAGTGCAAGGTCGCCGCTCCTCCGACCAGACAGTGCAAGGTCGCCGCTCCTCCGACCAGACAGTGCAAGGTCGCCGCTCCTCCGACCAGACAGTGCAAGGTCGCCGCTCCTCCGACCAGACAGTGCAAGGTCGCCGCTCCTCCGACCAGACAGTGCAAGGTCGCCGCTCCTCCGACCAGACAGTGCAAGGTCGCCGCTCTCCGACCAGACAGTGCAAGGTCGCCGCTCCTCCGACCAGACAGTGCAAGGTCGCCGCTCCTCCGACCAGACAGTGCAAGGTCGCCGCTCCTCCGACCAGACAGTGCAAGGTCGCCGCTCCTCCGACCAGACAGAGAGTGCAAGGTCGCCGCTCCTCCGACCAGACAGTGCAAGGTCGCCGCTCCTCCGAGACCAGACAGTGCAAGGTCGCCGCTCCTCCGACCAGACAGTGCAAGGTCGCCGCTCCTCCGACCAGACAGTGCAAGGTCGCCGCTCCTCCGACCAGACAGTGCAAGGTCGCCGCTCCTCCGACCAGACAGTGCAAGGTCGCCGCTCCTCCGACCAGACAGTGCAAGGTCGCCGCTCCTCCGACCGGGCAGTGCAAGGTCGCCGCTCCTCCGACCGGACAGTGCAAGGTCGCCGCTCCTCCGTCCGGACAGTGCAAGGTCGCCGCTCTGTCAGGGTGGCACCTGGCACACGCCGTGGTGGGACCCCAGTGCAAGGGGTTTGAGCTTTTAGCACAGGGATGTGCAGGTTGTACCTTGGAGTAGGCCGACTGATGCTGGTAGTAATCCATGGCGCAGTACAAAGGGTATCTATAAAGAGTGGTCAGGACAGTCCTTGGGTCAATGGGCAGGCAGCAAGAAGGCAGGGTTGGTGGGTAATGCAGATGGTCTGGTACACGGTATCAGCAGGATCACAGAAAAAGGTCAGCTCACTACAAGTATGACTTCGAATGCAAAGTCAAGTTGCATGGGGGGAGTGACTTATTGACAGACCATGGGGTGTGGTGTGTGTTTTCACTGTTAGTCCTGTCCAGCACTGGAGGGGGTTGAGGGCAGCACTTTACATGTATGCACACATGCAGGTATGGTTATGCACAGGTACTGATCCCTGACAGATCCCCCGTGCAAAGGGAGCTTCTCCGGGCGACCAAGAGCTGGCCGTAGGTTGGCATCAGCGGGCAGAATTTAATGTCCATATTCCAGATATCAGTTCCCAGTTGGGTAAAGTGTCTCGATCTTCACACCCCGCCGCACCATGGACACAAGGCAAGATGGTGGCCGGACCTCAGCAGCGGCTGGCGGAGAGGACACCGACAGCCTGGGAGATCACACCCCGGCTTCCAAGCAGGACATTTCGGCCTTATTCCGCAAAATATCGGAGGTACAGGAGGTGCTGGCGGGGGAAATCCTGAAGGGTTCGCAGGCAGTGAGGACGGAAATACAGGCCCTGGGGGACCACACTGACTCCCTGAGATTCAGGTGGAGGAGGTGGTGGCATAGGCCAATGTGTCTGCGGACTGTGTCAATGGGTTGCAGGACAGAGTGGAATGCTTGGAGGCGGCCCTGGAGGATATGTCCAACAGAGCCAGATGGAATAATTTGCGCATCCGAGGGCTCTCGGAAGAGGTGACACAAGCGTCATTGGAGGCCACTGTGGTGGGCATATTTCAGAAATTACCACCAGACCTGCCAATAGAAAAAGTTTCCTGATTGATAGAGTGCACCGCGCACTGCGATCCAGAGGCCCTCCAAATTTGCAACCCTGTGATGTCATTTTGAGATTGCACTACCATAAAACTAAAGAAAAGATCCTCAGAGCCAATAGAGTGAAATGTATTCAGTACGAAGAGGCTGAGCTTCATATCTACCAGGATTTGGCTCCGGCGACGTTGGCCAGGCGCCGGGATTGGAAGCCAGTGACTGAGCTACTTCGTACAAACGGCCTCAAGTATGCCTGGGGCTTCCCTTTTCGCTTAATGGTAACCAAGGATTCCCGCTCATTTTCCTGTGCCACAGTGAGTGCTCTACCTGCCTTTATGGAACGACTGGGTCTTCAGATGCCAGAGGGGATGTGTTCGGCTGGTTCAACACAACTTCAACGGCTCCCGGTGGAATGGCGGGAGGCTCATACCTGAAAAGCCCTTAACGGGCCATATTTTTCACTTTTTTGGGGGGGCACGTTTCTAATGGTCAGAAGTGTCCCTCTGCGACTTGGTCGGGTCGCTTTGATGCCAAACGATCAGCCCGACCTCATTGCCCGTTGTATCCGAAACACATGCCCCGTGGATCTACGGTTTACGCTATGTTATGTTGTTCGGCCTTCTATCCCCAAAGTCTAGGGACACCTAGAGGAATGGCTTGCTGGGCCGAGTGGGAGGGGATGGGGGCTGCCCTGAGGCTGGAAAATGTTGGTTTGTACTGGGGGCAAGTTTAGAAAATTTTAAGTATATCTGTTCGATTCGGGCTGACGGTTGTTGTGATAGGTTTATAACTGTTCTGTGGGGTCACCCACTGGGTGGCTGGTGCCCTTTAATGGGCTTCGCGTGCGGCTTTGTGGTCGCCTGCAGATTCCGCCCCGAGGCCTGGTTTTCGGGTTATTCCCACCGGACCGGGGTAGGGAGCTGTGTGTTCCCTGATGTGTCAGTGTGGTTTAGGTCTTTCTGTTCTCCTTTCACTTCCTTATTCTCTCCTTCTCATTTTTGCCTTCTCTGGTCCCTTGCTCTCCTTGGGGGGGGGGGGGGGGTCTGTCATAGCCCCGTAGTTTAGCTTCTGCCGGGTTACTATGGCTAAGCGCTTGAAGGTCTGGTCCGTGAATGTTAAGGGCCTTAACTCCACCGGGAAGAGACGCCTTCTCTCTAGAGAGCTGCGCCATCATAAGGTCGACATAGCCTGCCTCCAGGAAACCAGAATTGCTAAATCCGCGTCCTTCCGGCTCTGTGACAGGCGCTACTCCCAGGTCTTCTCCTCATGTGCTCTGAATTAGAAATGCAGGGTTTCTATCCTTGAGAGGGGGGCCTGCCCTTTCACCTTGGGCTCAGTTGAGTCGGGTGGGGAGGGCAGGTATCTTTTGGTTAACGGGTGGATAGCACATCAGCACTATTCGATTGTCTCAGGTGTATGCTCCTAATGTCCTGGACGCGTCCTTCTGGGATGGTTTGCAGTCCTTTATTACCCACTTATGCTACTGGCTCCTTGCTGGTGGCTGGGGATTTTAACGCGGTGCCCTTCCCTACCTTGGACCGATCTAGCGCCTCCCAGCCGGCGGTGCCGCAGGCAGAGAGGTCACAGGATAAAAATTTTCATCGCTTTGTCAGTAAAATGGGACTGGTGGATGTCTGGAGGACTTCCTTCCCTACTACTAGAGATTACTTTTTATTCACACCCCATGCATCATATTCGCGAATAGACTATTTGCTGGTAGCGTCAGCCTCCCTTCCAGGGGTCGGGTCACCCGCCATTGGCTCCATTACGTGGTCGGACCATGCAGAAGTCAGTATGACACTGGCAGTGCCTGGGAAAAGGAGTCCGGGTCAGTGGCGGATGGACCCGACCCTGCTGGATTCTAAGGAGATCTCGCAGGTGGTTACACAGGAGCTAGAATCATATTTTCAAATTAATGCGACTGACGAGGTCTCCCCGCAGGTGGTGTGGGCTGCGCATAAAGCGGCAGTGCGAGGTGTGCTTATTAGTCAGGCGGCGTATCAGAAAAAAAACGCAAAGCGGATTGATTCTTACAGTTACAAACGGAGTTGAGAAAGCGGGAATTTCAACATAAATCCGCCCCTGGACCTGAATCATTAGTTGTGCTGCAGGAGGCGAGGCGGGCGCTAACCCAATTATCCCTAGATGGGGTCAGCAGAGCTCTGTTGTGGTCCCGGCGTTTTTATTATGAGAAGTCAAATAAGATGGACACTCCATTGGCACGCCGGATAGCGGGTCTCCAGCATAACCGGGGGTAGGGGCTGTACAAGATGAGTCGGGGGAGGGGGTTTGTAGGTCTCCGTTAAAGATTAGAGAGGTTTTCACACGGTTTTATGAGAGGATTTATACCCACTCCCCGCAGTTGTCCCTAGGACTTCCCGGGTGGTATTAGAAGTCCTAACTGCCATTATTGCTCCCCCACCTAACTGCGATGTGTAACTTGACGAGAGAGGGAGCGCCGTTTTCTAGGGACTCTGACTGCCTCGGTAGTCACTATCCTTAAGCTGGGCAAAGACCCCCTTGGCCTGGAAAATTATAGACCCATTCCCCTCCTAAATTTTGATATCAAGGTTCTAGCCAAGGTGTTGGCTTTTCGCTTGAATGCTATAGTCCCGGGACTGGTCCATGCCGATCAGATGGGGTTTGTCCCAGGCCGGCAGGGCTATGACAATACTTGGTGAGCGTGTGACCTGGTATGGCTAGCACAACACACGGATGCCGAGAAGGCATTCGACCGAGTAGGACGGCCCTTTTTGTTTCAACTACTGACTCATTTGGGCTTTCCCATGGAATTCAGGGCGGCGCTCGGGGCTATGTATGACCAACCTATGGCACAGATTGCGATACTGGGCACAACCCCTAGGGCTTTTGGTCTGGCGAACGGTACAAGACAGGGTTGCCCAATATCGCCACTGCTGTTTGCTTTGTCACGTGAGCCCCTGTTTGCCTTTAATATGGGGGTCCGCGCAAAGAGTCTTATTGGGGGGGGGGGGACGAATATAAGGTTTCTGCTTACGCAGATGATGTGCTTCTGTCCCTGACCAGTCCTGTGACCTCGGTGGCATGGCTGATGGAGGTGTTGGATCGGTTCTCGGAGGTGGCGGGGTATAAAGTGAATATGGCAAAATCTACGGTCCTCCTCTTGGGTATCACCGGGGCTGAGACCGAGACCATGGAGAGGCAGTTTGGTATTCATACCACCACAGTCTCTGTTCCTTACCTTGGTGTTCAGATCCCGGGGTCTCATTTGGACCTAAATCTGCTTAACTATGTTCCGTTGTTTTGGCAAATAAAATGTGATCTTGAACGTTGGGGTAAATTGCATATTTCATGGTTGGAGAGGGTGCATTGTGTGAAAATGAATGTACTGCCTCGCCTCCTGTACCTCTTTCAGGCCCTTCCGACGACGCTGTCCCAGCCGGATCTTGCGAGTTTGCAAATGGCTATAGATTCTTTTGTTTGGGACAATAAGAGGCATAGGGTGGCGAGACAGACATTGTATAGGCCTCGGGTAGCGGGAGGGATGGGACTGCCTTTGCTTTTGTCATACTACAGGGCGTCAAGGTTGGCCCAGATTGTGATGTGGCATTCCCCAGTCGGAGCCTGTAGATGGGTGGACTTAGAATCTACCACAATGTCCCCAAATCTCCCACGGTTTTGGCTGTGGATTGCTCCCTCACATCGCCCAAAAATGCAGACCTAGTGCCCAGCTATTGTAGCGGCCATTAAACTGTGGAATTCGGTTGCTCTTAAGTGTGAATTAACGGGCTTTCCCTCGCCGCTTACACCAATCCTGCGCAACGAGGAGTTTCCACCTGGCATGAGCCCGCAATCCTTCAGACTGTTGGAAGTGGCAGGCCTCCATCGCTTGGTACACCTCTACCCCCTGGGGGCATTCTGGTACAATATCCGGACTTACAGCAAAGTTGCACCCTGCCGCCTTCCAGATTTTTTCAGTTTCTGTAAATAAGAGACTGCCTCGGTGCCGCATATCAAAGCAGCGGCATTAACCAGACCCTCATGGTTTGAACGTCTGTCTTCAGGGAAGATGCCCTAAAGGATTGATTTCCCAAATTTATTCATCTATTACGTCAACCCTGGATTGGAGGGAACTGCCCTATATTAAAGCGTGGCACGCAGACTTGGGTGAAACCCTGGAAGGGCGAGTGGCTGGATATATGGGAGGCAGCTCAGAGAAGGTCCATTTGTACGACCCATCAGGAACAGACATTAAAGATGATCTTCCGCTGGTACACCACTCCGGAGAAACTTGCCAAGATGAAGGTGACAACCACGGATCTATGTTGGAGGCTGTGTGGCCACAAAGGCACCTTTTTGCACATGTGGTGGGATTGCCCTCGTTTGGTGGGCCTGTGGAATAAATTACAATCCCTGGTGCAGGCGGTCTTGGAACTGGACCTTCCCTTTACACCGGCGACTTTTCTTTTGGCCAGTCTGTTGGAGGACCTGACGTTAAGACAAAAAAAATTGCTATCTAAGCTGGCCTTAGCCGGGCGCCGTGCCATTGCGGCTGAGTGGAGGGCCGCTGAGCCCCCCCGCTTTGGCAGGGTACTGTCTAACATTAACATGGCCTCCCTAATGAGTTAAATGCTAAGGTGCGCCACACAGAAGAGGCATTTTATAAAGGTGTGGGAACCATGGGTGGAATAGGATACATAAACGGTTACTGGGGTTGAGGCAGGTGTTGGGATCTGAAGCTTATATCTAGCAGTAATCTATCTGTAAGACAGACTCTTCCCCGCTTTACTCGCTCTTTTTCTTCCCCGCTTTACAGTCTCTCTCGCTCTTTTCGTCTTCTCTCCCCTTTGTGCGTCTCCCCCTGTTCGTCTGGTTCGTGGTAAACGCACTGGGTTTCACCGATAAGATATAAAAGTATATGAATAGAGTATGTTGGAAACTCCTGGTGTTAATATTCAGTAAAAAACGCACAACTTCTAAATTTTATGGTTTGTGTAACTACATGTTGCTGTGGGTTTTTTCGTGCTGGTGTATTTGCGTTCGGTCAGGACGTTCAGATTTGCCGTTAACACCAGCTTTTAAAAGACGTTAAAATAGATTGTAATACATTCCGCGTACCAGCGCACGAACGCATTTGCGCTCACAATGTTAAGTATAGGACGCGCAAAGTACATTACGCTTGTGCAGGTTCACCCGCGGTAGACGTTGTTATGATCATGGATGATTTCTGCCATAAATTATCATATTTTAATATTAACTGATTGACATACCAAAGAAGGACCACTAGGGGCAGTGTGTAGGCTGTTTGCACTGTGTTGCTAGCTGTGATGTCATTAAGCCAGCCTACGTTAGAGAGGTCTTTTCCTATTGGTAGAGAGGTTTGTCTACTGGTGACTCCCACTGGGTATAAAAGGGATTTGCAGCCAAGAGGTAGCTCTCTTTAGCCTGATACCTGAGACTGACCAGACCATGTGAAGTTTTCTGCAGCCCCCAGCTTGGGGTGTAGTAAGCATGCTTTCATTGCTGTATTGTCGTTTAGTTTAATGTACTGTGATCAGACTGTGTGTATATGTTAGATTTTCTGTAGTTACTGTAAAGCAAATGATATAAACTGTGAATATAGATTGCCAAGTAATTGTCATTCATATTGCACCGGTTTCAAAACGAAACAGACGTTAACGCGCATTTTGTGCGCTGGGATTGTAATACAACGTTCTGCGCAAAGGGTTTTGCCCCTCGCGTTAATGTGTTTTTGTGCACACGTTAACGTTTGCACAAAGAATTTAATAGAGCCCTTTTTTTTTTCCCCACATGCAGGTATGGTTATGCACCTGCACAGGTACGGATTCCTGACACGCTCCTCAGAGCAGACCAGACGGTGCGAGGTCACCGCTGAGCAGACCAGACGGTGCGAGGTCACCGCTGAGCAGACCAGACGGTGCGAGGTCACCGCTGAGCAGACCAGACGGTGCGAGGTCACCGCTGAGCAGACCAGACGGTGCGAGGTCACCGCTGAGCAGACCAGACGGTGCGAGGTCACCGCTGAGCAGACCAGACGGTGCGAGGTCACCGCTGAGCAGACCAGACGGTGCGAGGTCACCGCTCCTCAGACCAGACCAGACGGTGCGAGGTCACCGCTCCTCAGACCAGACCAGACGGTGCGAGGTCACCGCTCCTCAGACCAGACCAGACGGTGCGAGGTCACCGCTCCTCAGACCAGACCAGACGGTGCGAGGTCACCGCTCCTCAGACCAGACCAGACGATGCGAGGTCACCGCTCCTCAGACCAGACCAGACGATGCGAGGTCACCGCTCCTCAGACCAGACCAGACGATGCGAGGTCACCGCTCCTCAGACCAGACCACGGTGCGAGGTCACCGCTCCTCAGACCAGACCAGACGGTGCGAGGTCACCGCTCCTCAGACCAGACCAGACGGTGCGAGGTCACCGCTCCTCAGACCAGACCAGACGGTGCGAGGTCACCGCTCCTCAGACCAGACGGTGCGAGGTCACCGCTCCTCAGACCAGACCAGACGGTGCGAGGTCACCGCTCCTCAGACCAGACCAGACGGTGCGAGGTCACCGCTCCTCAGACCAGACCAGACGGTGCGAGGTCACCGCTCCTCAGACCAGACCAGACGGTGCGAGGTCACCGCTCCTCAGACCAGACCAGACGGTGCGAGGTCACCGCTCCTCAGACCAGACCAGACGGTGCGAGGTCACCGCTCCTCAGACAGACCAGACGGTGCGAGGTCACCGCTCCTCAGACCAGACCAGACGGTGCGAGGTCACCGCTCCTCAGACCAGACGGTGCGAGGTCACCGCTCCTCAGACCAGACGGTGCGAGGTCACCGCTCCTCAGACCAGACGGTGCGAGGTCACCGCTCCTCAGACCAGACGGTGCGAGGTCACCGATCCCAAGGAATGGAATAGACCCGGAGACGAGTCACTGCTGCGCCAGAGTCATGTGACTAAACAATCTCACAAGACGCCAACGAGAAAGACCACGATTTTAATGCAGCGACTAGGAGCAAGAAAGGAAAAAAAATGCAAATACTCGCCTCCAACAGCAGCAAAGGGTTAACTTAACAGAACAACAACCCCTCCAACATGGGGAGGCCCTCCCATAGTCTTAGTCCCGCCCCAAACCCATCTTCAAGTATCCACTGCGGGAGCATCCACTTCCTCTTTCTTTGCTGCTCCCGCAGTGGCAGCATCGTTGAGCAGATAAGTGTCGCGCTGGCCCTTTGGCTTTTCTTTCACTATATACTTTTCACAGCTTCTCTGGTCCATCTCTGGGTTCCCACTGTTAGCCACAGAAGGTGACTGCCCCCCGCCACCAGGCCATAACCTGCCTTCAGGGTGTTCCTGTACTTCCACTCTGTCTCATACAGGGTTATTCAGAGAGCGGTGAAAAGCAGGAGAATGAAAAATTCTAGGTCAAAATAATTTTAGGTCATTCTCCAATCATTCTCCTGCTTTTCACAGCTCTCTGAATAACCCTGTTAATCTCATTGTGCTGGTTTGCACTGGGCTGCCTATCACTAGTACGTGTCCTGGTTCCCCGCACTACCTTCAGCCGGCCACTGCCTTCTATGTACTCCCCACGCATACAATGCTGGGCCAGGCGCTAGCCACGCCCCCTCCTGCACACTGTTCTCGCGGGATCTCCCGGCGCCATTTTGTGGCCGGACGGTAACGCTTACCACATGGTCTACAGCTGTCACTCCTAGACACAATGTCCCGCTCAAAGCCAGTCGACTCGAGCCACCTGCAATCCAGGGGTGGCTCCTACTCGAACTCCATCTCCCTGCAGATTCACTCTGGGACCACAAAAAAAAAAAAAAAAAAATCCCACAAAGGGCACTTTAAATCCGAGGCACGTGTCCAGCGGCTGGAGGCTTCCCTTCAGGCCATCATGTCCTCGGCCGTCCACACTGCCGTCTCCTCGTTATCCGATTCCTGGCAGAAATCACTCGTGGCACTCCTGGCTACGCAGGTACCGCCTTCAACCCCTACTAGACGGCCTCCCCCAGATAATTTGACCTGTTGCAGAAGAGACTCTGTACAAGGCCCCTCTATGGAGCCGGTGCCTAAACCACTGGGTAACGATTTGATGCCGCCTATGGGCGCGCACACTGCACGAGGGGCTGGCAGCACCGTACCACTGCCGGGTCACAGTGAGTTGGTCCATCGCAAGCGAGCTCTCAACTGCAGGGCCCCTCAAGCAGTGTGCTCTAAAACGCCAATACCAGGCGACACCGGCCTGTACCGAGGACTCTGACACTGATGAATGTGAGGATCCAATAACTAATGAAGACGGGGTCCTGAAGATTCATGCTCCGGAGGATCATGGTCGAAGTGCCTCCCGTCTGATCTGTCCATTCCAAGAGCTTGGTCATTTATGACCAGAGGAGCTCACACATTCCAGGTCCTCAGCCTGGTGTCCTGCCTCACATGTTGAGCAATGGGTTGATGCCCATAAGCCTCGGCCTCTCGAACGAGTGGACCGTGCGAGACTACGGGCTGAGTGTCCTAGACCCACCACCGCTGGGAAGATATGCCTGACTCCAGTTGTCGATTCGAGCCTCCAGAAGTATACGGGCAGGAGCGGCTGGTCCCCAAAAAAAGGGATTGACAGTGTCCTCGAAAGCTGTCAGGACAAAGTGCTGGATGTAATGGGTCCCATGGTCCGCATTTTTGAGTTGGCGGAGAAGGCTATGACCCACAGTCTTTTACTGGAACCCAAACAAGTGGGCGAATGCCTACAGGGTGTGTTTTGTCTCCTGGGAAACGCCAAAGCCGCCATCTCTGCTGAACGCAGAAAGAGCATTTTATTGAAGGTAGACTCCAAACTGGTTATGCTGGCCACTAACAACCTGGCCCAGGGCATGCTCTTTGGCAATCCGTCTTTGTTCCACCGTCTGCGCTGCTGTGTGTGTTGGTGTTTATCCCCAGGTCCGGCTCCGCCGCTCATCCCACTCCTTATGCTTTTCAGTATCCTGAATGGGCTGTCGCTTCCTGGATGTGCCTGATGGTCTGTCTTCCGGCTCGCTTGGATTGTTGAGCTGTTACCTTCACGATGGCTTCTTCTGTTGCTGCATCGCAGGCTTGAAAGAGGAAGTGGATGGTTGTTGATGGAATTGGGGCGGGACCAGGACTATGGGAGTGTTTCCCCATGTTGGGGACGGGTTGTTATTCTGTTAACCCTTTGCTGCTGTCGGAGCAATAAAAGGAAGAAATGCAAATACTCGCCTCAGAGTCATTATTAAAATTTAAAAACTTTCCATCATGAAATAGGAAAATTTACAAATTTTATATAGGGGAGATGCTGCCACCCCATGAATCTACTGCTGAGGAATCTGTGCGCGGCCCTTGCCACCTTCCCACAGCGGCCATACTGCCCAACCTGAAGCATGTTCTGTATGGAGGGTGAAAAGCCGGGCGAGCACATCGTCTGATCCCCTGCACCCCAAGAAAGGGAACCTCACCAGGAAAGAATTTAAAATGTGACTTACTTTCTCCAACCCAGCTCAGCTCCAGCTCAAACGCTTTATCCTTCACTTCATCATGAACAATGTAGATTCTGAAATGGTAAAAAAGACGGCCGATTCAGAGTTTGCATAGAATGGAAAGAAGCGATGCAGCAGCAGCAAATAAAGCATCAGCTCCTCTGACATCCACGTGTAAAAAAAATTAAATATATGGAAGGTGGTTGCGCCAAAAATAAAAAAGGTAAAGACGTTCTATTAAGGGACCGATACAGGATGAGAAAAACGCTGCTTCCTCTACATGACATGTGAAGCAGCCACGGGGCGCGGGATAACAAGACGCAGCGATCACAGGGCGCGGGATAACAAGACGCAGCGATCACCGGGCGCGGGATAACAAGACGCAGCGATCACAGGGCGCGGAACAAGACGCACGAGCGCGGATAAGACGCAGCGAGCGCGGGATAAGACGCAGCGAGCGCGGGATAAGCCGCAGCGAGCGCGGGATAAGCCGCAGCGAGCGCGGGATAAGCCGCAGCGAGCGCGGGATAAGCCGCAGCGATCGCGGGATAAGACGCAGCGATCGCGGGATAAGACAGCGATCCAGCGCGGATAAGACGCAGCGATCACAGGGCGCGGGATAAGACGCAGCGATCACAGGGCGCGGGATAAGACGCAGCGATCGCAGCCGGGATAAGATGCAGCGATCGCGGGATAAGACGCAGCGATCGCGGGATAAGACGCAGCGATCGCGGGATAAGACGCAGCGATCGGGCGGGATAAGACGCAGCGATCCCAGCGGGATAAGACGCAGCGATCGGGCGGGATAAGACGCAGCGATCCCAGGGCGCGGGATAAGACGCAGCGATCCCAGGGCGCGGGATAAGACGCAGCGATCCCAGGGCGCGGGATAAGACGCAGCGATCCCAGGGCGCGGGATAAGACGCAGCGATCGCGGGGATAAGATGCAGCGATCGGGCGGGGATAAGACCGAGCAGCGATCGCGGGATAGACGCAGCGATCGCGGGATAAGACGCAGCGATCGCGGGATAAGACGCAGCAGCGACATCGCGGGGATAAGACGCAGCGATCACACGCGGATAAGACGCAGCGATCACAGGGCGCGGGATAAGACGATCACGATCGCGGGATAAGACGCAGCGATCGCGGGGATAAGACGCAGCGATCACAGGGCGCGGGATAAGACGCAGCGATCACAGGGCGCGGGATAAGACGCAGCGATCACAGGGCGCGGGATAAGACGCAGCGATCACAGGGCGCGGGATAAGACGCAGCGATCACAGGGCGCGGGATAAGACGCAGCGATCACAGGGCGCGGGATAAGACGCAGCGATCACAGGGCGCGGGATAACGAGACGCAGCGATCACAGGGCGCGGGATAACGAGACGCAGCGATCACAGGGCGCGGGATAACGAGACGCAGCGATCACAGGGCGCGGGATAACGAGACGCAGCGATCACAGGGCGCGGGATAAGAGCGCAGCGATCACAGGGCGCGGGATAACGACGCAGCGATCACAGGGCGCGGGATAACGAGACGCAGCGATCACAGGGCGCGGGATAAGACGCAGCGATCACAGGCGCGGGATAAGACGCAGCGATCACAGGGCGCGGGATAACGAGCACGCACAGGGCGATAACACGCAATCACAGGGCGCGGGATAAGAGACGCAGCGATCACAGGGCGCGGGATAAGAGACGCAGCGATCACAGGGCGCGGGATAAGACGAGACGCAGCGATCACAGGGCGCGGGATAACAAGACGCAGCGATCACAGGGCGCGGATAACGAGACGCAGCGATCACAGGGCGCGGGATAAAAAATACGCAGCGATCACAGGGCGCGGGATAACGAGACGCAGCGATCACAGGGCGCGGGATAACAAGACGCAGCGATCACAGGGCGCGGGATAAAAAATACGCAGCACAGGTGTTACACGGTGCTGGATAATATCGGGTATATCCAGGTCACCGCAGTATGGTGTTCAACCATGCGTCGCAGATGAAGCGCGCCCGCCGGCGAGTTAGGACGAGGCTGTGAAAAGTTACTGACCCAGAAAACACATGGAAAGCACAGGTTGACACTTACATTTTTGCCACCTCCTTCACCGCTTCCCGACACGTCATGTCTTTTAACTGGAGGGAAAAGAAGACAAGCTGAGCAAAAGATCTGCCTGAGAAAACGCCCCATCGCGGTAACCCGGGGCAGCGATGGTGAAACTGAGCCAGAGTCAAACTGGACCAATAAAGCAAGGTACCGGCATCACAGCGGCCGCCTGCAATCACACCCGAATACAGTGGATTTCATGCCGCGCTCATAATTATGAGGTTACGGCTTACAGGAAAAAAAATACAAGAACTTTTAAATCAAAACGGGTTAAACAGCAAGAAATAACAAATAAGGGTCTATTTACTAAATTGTATTGTGTCTTCATAATGACCAAGCGTTACTGAAGGCCCCGGCTTTCCTCGGGTCATTACAGGAGCTTTACACATATGATGGATCGCGACACCTACCTTCGTAGTGTGTTTTACGGCGCGACACCTACCTTCGTAGTGTGTTTTACGGCGCGACACCTACCTTCGTAGTGTGTTTTACGGCGCGACACCTACCTTCGTAGTGTGTTTTACGGCGCGACACCTACCTTCGTAGTACACTGCCAGGGACACATGACCCCTTGCCCATCCATGTAAACCCTTGGGGTGGGTCTAAATGCCACAGACCGGTATAGCATGTCCTGCATCCTGCCCATAGTCTCGATTACCCCACCCACATTGCACGTGTGCTGATCGCCTCATTGGCTGCTGAGGGACAGCGGTGGCGGATCTTTGGGGACCCTTCCACGTAGATCTATTCGCCTCCCGGCTGAACGCACAGCTACCCCCCACTTCTACAGTTAGCACCTGGATCCTCTGGCGGGCATATTGTACCCTCAATGTGCATCGCTCGGCCCTTGGGTTTTCAGGGCGTTCCCCTGGGCGAGCATCCTTTGGTCTGTTGATTACTGAGGGGCGTTAGGAAACGGGAGAAGCAGCCCCACATCCAGACTGAGTTCCTGGCCGTCTAATGCTGCCCTGTCCCTCAGGCAACTCTCGGTGAAGCTGCTGGCATTGCTTTGCCTGGTTTCCTGGAAGCGGGTCGGAGACGTCAGGACCTTGGATTTTTGGAGTTCGCTCCAGAATAGTGCGTCTCGTAATGTCAATCGCACCCAAAGGCACCACTTCAGTTTATCAGATTTCCCGGCCCAGCCTGATCTCTGCCGGTGCTTTGTCTGCCGGTGTACGAGTCTCTGCCTTTTCGCTCAGGTGGGGTTTCTGCTCTGTTTCTTTTAAGGCCCCTCATGTCCCCGTTGGTTCCACCACTTTGTCACGCTGGCTTAAATGGCTGCTTTCTTTGGCTGGGGTTGAGGTTTCCATGTTGTTTCGGGCACATTCGGTCCGCTCAGCTGTGCTTTCAGCGATTTTGGCGGGCTGTCGCCTCGACAATTTGCTGCGTTCTGCAGATTGGTCTCACGCGACCACATTTTGGACATTTTAAGCCGGTGGTTCATTTGTTGTCTGGTGTTTGACAAGCTTTGAACTTGCAACAGGAGCCTCTGAGTCCGTGTATTAAAATTGTGGAATTTTCCTAGTTCATGACGGAAAGTTCGAATTTTAATAAGAGAAGCAAATACTCGCCTCCGGGTCCTTATTTATTTTCCTCAGCAGCAAAGAATATATTCACATATGTAAAGTGAAACAAACAAAAAAACATCCCCCACAAAAGGGGTTAACCCAGGATCCCCACTGTCCTTCCTCCAATCATGTAGCTCCGCCCCTAGGGTAGCTCCTCTTTTCTTGATGAAACGAGCCTATTACATCCAACAGGTACTCATAGAAATCCAACGGGGAGGAGACGGAGGAAACAAAGGATCTCAACGTGGAAAACTGAAGAACGAACAACCAAAGGATCATCATGCTTAAAGAAAGCAAAGACATGAAAAGGTGATTAGCCCCTGAGCCATAACTAGGGGCATAAGACATTTCTAGCACCAGAAGAAGCACAGTAGGCGAAGACAACAAAGTTTATTGAGAATATGCAAAACAAAGAACAAACCATAATGAAGCATCGCTTGCGCATAAATAATAGACAAAGACACAAATCATTTAATGCCACAAAACCAATAAGTACAAAGGGAGGGAGAATACAGGCGGGAAATACTCGCCTCCGAGTCCTTAAGAAAATTCCACAATTTTAAATCACAGGACTCGGAGGCTCATTTACCAAATCAAAGTAGTCGGAGAGGAATCCAGGAGTTATCCTATACTCCAATGAATCCATCTGTATTAGACGGAACCGTGGATGATACGCGTTCCTGTAGCCCAGGTCTGCAACCACAACTGTCTAGAACAGATCGAAAATTCTTGGACTCGTTAGACGAAGATTTCCTGCAGGAGGAGAGGATGATGAAAGCCGTCAACGTCCTGTAGGAGGTCCCGGTGAGGTGGGAGCATTCTAGGGCAGTCGATCGCCAACTCCAGCAGGGATGGGAACCATGGTTGACCGGGCCAAATTACGTTATTAGAACAATCGTCGCCTCTTTCCTGTACCTGGGTAATCGTCTGTGTAATGAGAGCAAATGGAGGAAAAAGCATAATGGTGAATCCCAGACCAGTCCTGGAGAAAGGCATCTGTAGCCAACACTTCTGGATCTGTTTTTCAACTAAAGAGAGTAAGTTGAGTATTCAACCTGGACGCAAATAAATCCCACTTCAGGGGTCCCCATAGAGAATGGATATCCGAGAAAACCCAATGACAGCATGTGCCAATCCCAAGTGGAGCATAGGTCTGGAATTCCAACCCGCGATCTGGTTGGAAAGGCCCGGGATGAATTGAGCCTGGACCCAGATATTGGCATGTAGACAGAAATTCCAATAGGAGGATGCCATGCGGGCCAGGGATTCCGACCTGGGCCCCCCCCCCCATGGCGTTGAGGCGTAGAAGAATAACGATGGGGAGAGTTCCTGGTGAAACATTGTAGAGCAAACAGACCAAGCTATTGATATGGATAATGTGTTCCGAGTTGGACCATCGACTACCCATCTCTAAACCATTGCAATGAGCTCCCCAGCCCAGTCTGCTGGCATCCGAATCTATAATGAGGGTCAGATGGGGAGGAACCAGATGTTTCCCATTCCAGGTCATCATGTGAGCATGCCACCACTGGCCGGTCCGCTCGAGCATCTGATAGATGGATAGCATCTGGATAATCCAAACCATCCCGTAGGGAGCGAGCTTTGAGACGAAGTAGGGCTCGATAATGAAGCGGAGTTGGAGTGATGGCCAACTTTACAGCCACCAAAACACCAAGCACCCTGGCCAACATCCATAGTGTAGGTGCTGAATGACGGAGGAGAGCTGAAACCTACTTTCAGATGTCGTGCATCTTGGATACAGGTAGGAAGAGCATCAGGTTGTGAGAGTCCAAAAGAAAACCCAGAAACTCAATTTGTTGTGTTGGGACCAGAAGAGATTTCTGTTCGTAGACAAGGAAACCCAGGTCTTGTATCCGAGTAATAGTCCATTGAAGGGTAGTCAGAAGAACCGCTCATGAGTGGGACATCAGGAGAATATCATCCAAGTAGATAACTAGACGTACTCCTCTCGAATGAAGCGAGGCGACAACCGGCTTCAGTAACTTTGAAGCACCATGGAGCTGAAGAAAGGCCAAAGGGGAGACACGTGAAACGCCAAACTCTGCCTGAGCAACTAAATTGCAGAAAATCCCTGTGAGAAGCATGAATGGGAACCGTAAGGTAGGAGTCTTAAATCCAATTTTACCATCCAGTCGTCTTGAAGCAGGACATGTTGAAGAGTGTGAATGTCTTCCATCTTGAAATGTCTGTACCTCACAGACCTGTTCAATTCATGAAGATTGATCACTGGACGCATGCCTTCACCCTTTTTACACACCAGAAACATGGTGCCCATAAAACCTTCCGAAGGATGAGCCAGTTCCACGGCGCCCTTGCGGATCAGATCTTGTATCTCCTCCTGAACCAGAGACTCCTCAGCATGCGCAAAATGGAGCTGCGCTGGGGCGTGACGCTGCGTCGGAGGCGAGACAAAAGCTATCAAAAAAACCTTGGACAGTGGATAAAATCCAGGCATCAGTCGATAGGCCGATACGACCCCCTATTTTCTGCCCATGAAAGGGAATAACTTGACAATCATCTTTCACCTGAAGGTCTCCTGAAAGTGGGACCTCTGCCTCGGGTTGGGCCACCATGCCATGGTCTGGCTCTTAATGGGAAAAATTGTGTGCTGGTGGACGTGTCACTGTAGGACTGATATTGGTTGGAAGGGCCTGATGAGCGAGTAGGACCTGCACGGCCGGAAGAGCGACCCCTGCCTCTGCTGGCCCTGTGAGAGACCCTTAATAGTGGTTTCTGCCTTATCAAGCAAAGAAAATGCACCTACATTAGGTGTTCAGCTTCTAGGCGAAGGGGGTCACCATAGAGTTGGCCTTGGGCTACAACACCCAGGTCAGTGGTAGCCATGTGGGATAGTGGATTCAGATGTCAGGGCCGTATTGGTATTACCAAGAAAGCATAGGTACCTTTGTAACAAGCCATACAATTCGGCGTGGTTAATGAGGGTATGAGAAAGTCTGGCCCACTCCACCACATCTAGGGCCTTGACTAATGGCCCTGTTGTGTCCATAATCTTATCCTGGCGTGTTCGCATAGCGAAATAAATCCCTCTTTTTGCAGACCAACACTCGTTGGCCATAAACTTTTGGAAGGCCTCATCGACCTCTGGGGTCACGCAGGTCTTTCCCTCAGTTGTGCGCCTGGGACATTCAGCCTTTAAATTGGAGCGTGAAAATTTTATCTAGCGCAGCGCATAAAAGAGTCTACATATCTCTCTATATGAGGTAGAGGCGTCCAAGCGGACGAGTTGGGGTGGGAAATGTCCTTGGGGTTAAAAAGAGGATTTCCTGCAGGATCATATATAGTGTCGCCCACTTGTATAGGAGGTTCCTCCTCCGCTCACATCAAATCCTCATCTATGTCAGGTGGATATAAGTCAATGGGGTCAACCCAACATCTTCCCCGTACTCGGGGTCTACTACCACTGAGCTGGTTCCAACGGGGAGGAGACTCCAGACGCTGACCTTGGGTCTTTTCATTGGCCGCTTTTTGCGCCCCGCGGTCAGGGGCCCGTTTGCGAGTAGTATGCTCGCCCATCTTTTCAGGCATTGGTGCGGGGATGCCAGCCCCTCCAAAAGCACCGTGTAGGGCAAAGGTCTGGGAACCAGCGGGTCCGGAGACAGACGGGGCATTGGAGCGTATAGGGGACACCACTCTATCCTGTACCTGACACGAGGGAGCACGGGAAGAATGTGGAGGGGAACCTGTGGCAAACGTGGAGCAGGTCGCTGGCTGGGTACGGAGTGAATCCTAGTTACCGCGTCCAGCAGGGACGGCTTCATGGACGCATGTAGGTCATTAACTGCCGAAGAGAGCGATGAAGAAAGAGACGCACAAGGAGCTTTCCAGCTGCTGCACATTTATCCCTAGAACTCAATTTCTTATGATGAGGTTCGGCCAGAGGAGTCCCCCAAACTTGGGAAAGGTGTGTGGGGGAGCGAACTGTCCTCCGACCCAGAAGGGGGGGGGGTGGAGAGGGGGTTCTAGGGACCTTAGAAAGAGACATGGCTTCAGTGTGGTAATCTGAGGTGTAGTACCGCTGACTGAACACTAGAGGGGGGGCTCGCGCTGAAGTTGTACTGGCTGCTCTGTGAGGTGTATGAGGTGTAGTACCGCTGACTGAACACTAGAGGGGGGGCTCGCGCTGAAGTTGTGCTGGCTGCTCTGGGAGGTGTATGAGGTGTAGTACCGCTGACTGAACACTAGAGGGCGGGCTCGCGCTGAAGTTGTGCTGGCTGCTCTGTGAGGTGTATGAGGTGTAGTACCGCTGACTGAACACTAGAGGGCGGGCTCGCGCTGAAGTTGTGCTGGCTGCTCTGTGAGGTGTATGAGGTGTAGTACCGCTGACTGAACACTAGAGGGGGGGCTCGCGCTGAAGTTGTACTGGCTGCTCTGTGAGGTGTATGAGGTGTAGTGCCGCTGACTGAACACTAGAGGGGGGGCTCGCGCTGACGCAGGAAGACCAGACGCTTCTGACAGGAAAAATCAGCGGGAGCGAGCTGTAAAAAAGCCGCTGCCGCGCGCAGGAGCGGGAAACCAGAAACGAAGGGGGAAAAAAACAGTAAAAACTAAACCAGAGTTAACAGAAAAGGGGGGAAATCTTGTTGGAAAAAGGGGACCACGCGGTCCCAACTGCCGGTGCGGCGGGATCGACCTCGCGGCTAAAAGCGGGAGGATCAGCGTCCTGCCAAAGGGTTAACAAACAATAATAAACCGCAATAAAACCTTAATATGTGTGTGTGTAATATTACATACATACACACACACACACACACCATAAAAATACAATTTATTCACAATCTAAAACACAAAATACATAGCAGAGACGCGCAGAGGTACTTAACTGCCGAGGAGCAGCAAGAAAAAGAGGAGCTACCCTAGGGGCGGAGCTACATGGACCGTTGGGGATCCTGGGTTCACCCCCTTTGTGGGGGAAGTATTTTTTTGTTCGTTTCACTTCAAATATGTTACTATTTTTTTGCTGCTGAGGAAAAGAAGTGAAAAAGTAAAGCAAATACTCGCCTCCGAGTCCTGTGATAAAATTATGGAATTTAGCCAAGTTTGACAGTAAGTTAGAATTTTAATTAAGGACCCAGAGACAAGTGTTGCCCCCCCCCCCCCAGGGCGGACTGCGGGTCTAGGGCGCTGCCTTTTCGCCTCCGTTAGGGTTTCTGACCTCTTTCAGCTTCATAGTGTGGAGTTTCTCGTCCTGAGGACTCGATCCCTTTGGTTCTACTCAGTTTTCTGGTTTGGTTGGACGGTCTCAGCAAGAACGAGGAAGTTTGGGGCAGAGCAGGTCCTTTTATGGAGTAGGACGGGATGATGGACTGGCTCAAGTGAAAGGGGGGGGGGGGGTCGGGTCAAGTCCATGTACACTGGATAGGTTCTCTCTTCTTGCTTTAATGTAACAGCAGCAAAATTATTAAATACTCGTGTCACGGAATGGCCTAGCACCCTCAGCCAGGGGCGGTGCACAAGGACAGTGATGGCCATGGACAATTAGGTGCGGTGGCACGCCCAGAGGTTTTACGTACTTTTTATTAGATGTGATTATGTGTGGTGTGATACAGTGTTCCCCGTTGGTTTATTGCGAAATGTATTTTCCCTTTGTCTGCCTTGCCCGCCGCCATTTTCCGATCACCTTGTGGCGCAGTTCAGATTCTTCGATTCGGGAAATGGCCGATTCGAACCATCCGGTCCGAATTGGCGACTCCCCGATCGGTAAGGGCCAATGGGTCCTGGGAGGGCGGGCAGGGATTCCCATTGTATTGTAATTTGTGGAAAGTTGATAAATGCTCGAGCTGTGAATAATAAAGCCAGATTTAGCAGTGCATTATTATTATTATTATTCTTTATTTATAAGCGCCAGCATATTCCGCAGCGCTGTACAATAAGCACAGTATAGACAGGGTTACAATACATTGAACAACATTTGACAAACAGTACAGGAGGAGATGAGGGCCCTATTCCCGTAGGAACTCAAAATCTGGGAGGGTTGGGGTTGGAAACAGGAGGAGAGGACTGTAAGGTGAGAGTGATTGATGGTTGCGTCAGTGAGTTGGGGGGGGTCGGCTTCTCTAAATAGGAATGTTTTCATCCAGCCTCGTCTGATGTGGTTATTTCCCCGCCGTATTTTATCCTCTGAGTATCCCTCGCGGTCTCAGGGTACGGTGTCCACGGCAGATCCAATCCGAATCGAGCGCTCTGTGCCTGCATCGAGCATCAGGGCAGAGGCGCAGCGTATGAGGTTCGGTTCCCGGAATACTTGGCGGAGATCCGATCCGAAGGGCGCGGCCGTGTACCGCGCTTCGGTATTGCGAGGGATTGCGGTAAGATCCGAATCCTTTGCAGATCCCGTAAGATCCGAAACTTCCTCCATCCCCGATCCGAAAAGTCCTCCACCAGAGATCCGAAGATTCACCCGCACCTGGATCGGAAACGTTTCCCGCATAGGATCCGAATATTCATAAGATCCGAATATTCCTCCGCGGTTTGATAGATCCGATTTCCACAGACGTCCCACATCCACAAGGTCAGTGAACCAGCTGCTCGGGACGCTGAGTGCCGTATGGCTCAGTGGTCGGACTGGTTCTAGGCAGGGGTCCCCTCCACCGCCCGCTAACCCTTCCCGGGGTCACGCCAGGCCGCACGAGACGCCGAGTGCGCGTCACTCGGTAGTCGGGCCAGCGGTAAGCGACGGGGTCACGCAGATAGAGCACACCCGCAGGCGGAACAACATCGCATTCCGTCATAACTCGCCTCCATGTATTCCATCATTTTATCCGCTGCCTGTGCGGACACTTTACTGGAAAACGGCTGAGGATGATGGGACATCCGGTGCTCCTTCAAACCACCGGCTGCCATGAAAGTTGTGGCGCACGTAAGACCCTGAAACACGCGAGTAGCAGCCTTGCCTATATACTGTACTGCAGCATAAAGACCTCACATTGCTGTAATATTGCGTTGAAGGAACACACTAAAAGGACCGGGAGGCCGTCCAGAAGGAGCGCAGTACTGCAGAGAAACAAGGGTGGGATCACCTATACGGATCCAAAGGCCTATCACACTGAGCCAAAACAGAGAGCTCCGCACCACGTGAGCGATACCAACGTAATGACCTGCACGATGATGTCAGACTGAAAGAAGCGCTGACCAGCAAGACACCTTCTTTGGATGAAGTATTAGGCTGACCATCCACTGGCACCGTAGTCGGGCGACCATCGTCCAATCAGGGACGTCCACTGGAAGCGTCTGGATGACCCAGATTGGCCGGTCCACAAGAAAAAAGAAAAACCCTGCCCAGCGTTTTAACTATACGATTCATCTTTTTCATGTTAACTTGTAGCAGATCGTCCGCTTTCATCTGAACGAAAGAAATTTAAATTGAAGGATCAATAATCTGTCGTAATCACATAAAATCGTCCGTCACTGGTCGGATGCAGCGGAAGAGACTGATTCACCGACATGTTGTGGGATCGGATAATCGCACCATCGCAGGAATACCAGACGGACGAGGCTGGACTCCATTAACAATACCCCGACGATTGTTTCTTTACAGGACGGCTCCGACGCATTTACTGATGCAGAGATATAGGTTTAATCTAACCAGTGGGAGGTGCCGGAAAAACACCCACACACATTACTCTGCATTTGCCCATTGAAAGCGACCACTAGGTGGCGCCGTGTACACAGTCACTGGACGGTGTATTGTTATTAGTGGTTTTATCACTGGACGGTGTATTGTTATTAGGGGTTTTATCACTGGACGGTGTATTGTTATTAGGGGTTTTATCATTGGACAGTGTATTGTTATTAGGGGTTTTATCACTGGACGGTGTATTGTTATTAGGGGTTTTATCACTGGACGGTGTATTGTTATTAGGGGTTTTATCATTGGACAGTGTATTGTTATTAGGGGTTTTATCACTGGACGGTGTATTGTTATTAGGGGTTTTATCATTGGACGGTGTATTGTTATTAGGGGTTTTATCATTGGACAGTGTATTGTTATTAGGGGTTTTATCACTGGACGGTGTATTGTTATTAGGGGTTTTATCACTGGACGGTGTATTGTTATTAGGGGTTTTATCATTGGACAGTGTATTGTTATTAGGATCACGGACGTGTAATAGGGGTTTTCATTGGACGGTGTATTGTTATTAGGGGTTTTATCATGGACAGTGTATTGTTATTAGGGTTTTATATCATTTATAGTTTATGTTTTTTTATTTAGGGGTTTTATCACTGGACGGTGTATTGTTATTAGGGGTTTTATCACTGGACGGTGTATTGTTATTAGGGGTTTTATCACTGGACGGTGTATTGTTATTAGGGGTTTTATCACTGGACAGTGTATTGTTATTAGGGGTTTTATCACTGGACGGTGTATTGTTATTAGGGGTTTTATCACTGGACGGTGTATTGTTATTAGGGGTTTTATCACTGGACGGTGTATTGTTATTAGGGGTTTTATCACTGGACGGTGTATTGTTATTAGGGGTTTTATCACTGGACGGTGTATTGTTATTAGGGGTTTTATCACTGGACGGTGTATTGTTATTAGGGGTTTTATCACTGGACGGTGTATTGTTATTAGGGGTTTTATCACTGGACGGTGTATTGTTATTAGGGGTTTTATCACTGGACGGTGTATTGTTATTAGGGGTTTTATCACTGGACGGTGTATTGTTATTAGGGGTTTTATCACTGGACGGTGTATTGTTATTAGGGTTTTATCACTGGACGGTGTATTGTTATTAGGGGTTTTATCACTGGACGGTTGTATTAGGGGTTTTATCACTGGACGGTGTATTAGGGGTCTATAGGGTTTTTATCACTGGACGGTGTATTAGGGGTTTTATCACTGGACGGTGTATTGTTATTAGTGGTTTTAATCACTGGACGGTGTATTAGGGTTTTATCACTGGACGTGGTGTATTAGGGGTTTTATCACTGGACGGTTGTATTAGGGGTTTTATCACTGGACGGTGTATTGTTATTAGGGGTTTTATCACTGGACAGTGTATTGTTATTAGTGGTTTTATCATTGGACGGTGTATTGTTATTAGGGGTTTTATCATTGGACGGTGTATTGTTATTAGGGGTTTTATCACTGGACGGTGTATTAGGGGTTTTATCACTGGACGGTGTATTGTTATTAGGGGTTTTATCATTGGACGGTGTATTGTTATTAGGGGTTTTATCACTGGACGGTGTATTAGGGGTTTTATCACTGGACGGTGTATTGTTATTAGGGGTTTTATCACTGGACGGTGTATTAGGGGTTTTATCACTGGACGGTGTATTAGGGTTTTATCACTGGACGGTGTATTGTTATTAGGGGTTTTATCACTGGACGTTATTAGGGGTTATTATCACTGGACGGTGTATTAGGGGTTTTATCACTGGACGGTGTATTAGAGGGGTTTTATCACTGGACGGTGTATTGTTATTAGTGGTTTTATCATTGGACGGTGTATTGTTATTAGGGGGTTATACATTGGACGGTGTATTGTTATTAGGGGTTTTATCACTGGACGGTGTATTAGGGGTTTTATCACTGGACGGTGTATTGTTATTAGGGGTTTTATCATTGGACGGTGTATTGTTATTAGGGGTTTTATCACTGGACGGTGTATTAGGGGTTTTATCACTGGACGGTGTATTGTTATTAGGGGTTTTATCACTGGACGGTGTATTAGGGGTTTTATCACTGGACAGTGTATTGTTATTAGGGGTTTTATCACTGGACGGTGTATTGTTATTAGGGGTTTTATCACTGGACGGTGTATTAGGGGTTTTATCACTGGACGGTGTATTGTTATTAGGGGTTTTATCACTGGACGGTGTATTAGGGGGTTTTATATTTATTTATATGTTATTCAGGGTTTTATTTTTTTACTTATTGTATATTTTTTTTTTTTTTGGACGGTGTATTAGGGGTTTTATCACTGGACGGTGTATTAGGGGTTTTATCACTGGACGGTGTATTAGGGGTTTTATCACTGGACGGTGTATTAGGGGGTTTTATCACTGGACGGTGTATTGTTATTAGGGGTTTTATCACTGGACAGTGTATTGTTATTAGTGGTTTTATCATTGGACGGTGTATTGTTATTAGGGGTTTTATCATTGGACGGTGTATTGTTATTAGGGGTTTTATCACTGGACGGTGTATTAGGGGTTTTATCACTGGACGGTGTATTGTTATTAGGGGTTTTATCATTGGACGGTGTATTGTTATTAGGGGTTTTATCACTGGACGGTGTATTAGGGGTTTTATCACTGGACGGTGTATTGTTATTAGGGGTTTTATCACTGGACGGTGTATTAGGGGTTTTATCACTGGACAGTGTATTGTTATTAGGGGTTTTATCACTGGACGGTGTATTGTTATTAGGGGTTTTATCACTGGACGGTCTAAGCTCGGGTAACGCTAGATGTGTTGACATTTTATTCTGGTGAAGTGGTCCTCGTGCTTCACTGCAAGCGGCGCCTGCGTATCCTGCCTGTAACATGAACTGCATATATACAGTAGTGGAGCAAATCACAGAAAATCTGTTCGGCAGCTGGAACACTCACTTCTACCTGCAGCTTCTCAATCTCCGTCTTTGCAGCTTGTTTGGCTTTACCGATCGAGCATCCCCAGTAACCCTGAAACACAAAAAGGAACAAACATCAGGAGAGGTGCAGGGAAACAACACAGGCACCGCAGCTGCAGCTCCGTCACCATGACATCTCACACACAGCACTGCCCGGCAGATTACAAAAAACAGGATCCTGAGATGTCTGCGACGCGCGCATGGAACGCACAGGAAGCAGAAAGACGCAGGAAAGAGCAGCAAGAAACGCGCAGAGCATCGACGCAAACCATGCAAAACACTTACGTAGGACACACCGGACGGGTCGACCATGTACAGCTGAGCTCCGTCCGTCTCATTGTATGATCCCAGCATGAAACTGAAAAAACAGGCGTGTCCCATGAGCGTCAGTCACGTGGTCACATGACTGCATACAAGATCAGGAAACATGTAGGTGACACCCCCCCCCCCATGGAAAGAACGATCGCCATCCACTTGTTTAAAAGGGACACAGCGCCCTTACCCTCTGTCTGCAGGGGGTGCAGGTATTTCACCAGGCATTGCAGGATGAGGGGGGGGGGGGGGGGAGGATAAAGGGGGGGCCGCGTTTAGGTTTCTTTTCATGTGTCGCTTGATGAGACAGTACAGTGGGGGGAGGGGGTATACAATCTGTTCATACAGGTACCTGCAGCCGAACGGTCTGACGGCGCTGTACAAGGTGTACGCATGGACGTACATGGCCACTCTGTCTGAGAGATGCTGAAAGGGAAGAGGAAGAGGATGGAGGTTTCCGTGGCGACACGTTAAAGCATCGTGCGTCGTTTATTGCAGGAATCAGCGCGTACCTTCAGAGGAATGTCGTAGCCGTAGTTAGACCTGAAGTTTGACGCCTCCTCTCTCGCTATATCTGCCAAGGAGCGCGCGTCTGCCAGGAGCCCGGCCACGGCCTGCGGGGACACACAGGGAACCAATGACACCCCAACAGCAACACAGGACAAACCCGCAGGACCCGGCCTTATAAAAAGGCTTTCCCCAAAAATAAAATCAGCCCCGGGAGCCGGCACGAGCGAGCGCCCCACCTGCAGGCAGCAACAAGGGAGCCGGCACGAGCGAGCGCCCCACCTGCAGGCAGCAACAAGGGAGCCGGCACGAGCGAGCGCCCCACCTGCAGGCAGCAACAAGGGAGCCGGCACGAGCGAGCACCCCACCTGCACGCAGCAACAAGGGAGCAGGCACGAGCGAGCCAGCGCCCCACCTGCACGCAGCAACAAGGGAGCAGGCACGAGCGAGCCAGCGCCCCACCTGCACGCAGCAACAAGGGAGCAGGCACAGCGAGCCAGCGCCCCACCTGCACGCAGCAACAAGGGAGCAGGCACGAGCGAGCCAGCCCCCACCTGCACGCAGCAACAAGGGAGCAGGCACGAGCGAGCCAGCGCCCCACCTGCACGCAGCAACAAGGGAGCAGGCACGAGCGAGCCAGCCCCCCACCTGCACGCAGCAACAAGGGAGCAGGCACGAGCGAGCCAGCGCCCCACCTGCACGCAGCAACAAGGGAGCAGGCACGAGCGAGCCAGCGCCCCACCTGCACGCAGCAACAAGGGAGCAGGCACGAGCGAAGCCAGCGCCCCACCTGCACGCAGCAACAAGGGAGCAGGCACGAGCGAGCCAGCGCCCCACCTGCACGCAGCAACAAGGGAGCAGGCACGAGCGAGCCAGCGCCCCACCTGCACGCAGCAACAAGGAGCAGGCACGAGCGAGCCAGCGCCCCACCTGCACGCAGCAACAAGGGAGCAGGCACGAGCGAGCGAGCCAGCGCCCCACCTGCACGCAGCAACAAGGGAGCAGGCACGAGCGAGCGAGCCAGCGCCCCACCTGCACGCAGCAACAAGGGAGCAGGCACGAGCGAGCGAGCCAGCGCCCACCTGCACGCAGCAACAAGGGAGCAGGCACGAGCGAGCGAGCCAGCGCCCCACCTGCACGCAGCAACAAGGGAGCCGGCGACGAGCGAGCAGCGCCCCACCTGCACGCAGCAACAAGGGAGCAGGCACGAGCGAGCGAGCCAGCGCCCCACCTGCACGCAGCAACAAGGGAGCAGGCACGAGCGAGCCAGCGCCCCACCTGCACGCAGCAACAAGGGAGCAGGCACGAGCGAGCCAGCGCCCCACCTGCACGCAGCAACAAGGAGAGCAGGCACGAGCGAGCCAGCGCCCCACCTGCACGCAGCAACAAGGGAGCAGGCACGAGCGAGCGCCCCACCTGCACGCAGCAACAAGGGAGCAGGCACGAGCGAGCGCCCCATCTGCACGCAGCAACAAGGGAGCAGGCACGAGCGAGCGAGCCAGCGCCCCATCTGCACGCAGCAACAAGGGAGCAGGCACGAGCGAGCCAGCGCGCCCCACCTGCACGCAGAAACAAGGGAGCAGGGCACAGCGAGCCAGCGCCCCACCTGCACGCAGCAACAAGGGAGCAGGCACGAGCGAGCCAGCGCCCCACCTGCACGGCAGCAACAAGGGAGCAGGCACGAGCGAGCCAGCGCCCCACCTGCACGCAGCAACAAGGGAGCAGGCACGAGCGAGCCAGCGCCCCATCTGCACGCAGCAACAGGAGGGAGCAAGCGCACTGCAAGCAACGGAGCGCAGCCAGCGCCCCATCTGCACGCAGCAACAAGGGAGCCGGCACGAGCGAGCGCCCCATCTGCCAGGCAGCCAACAAAGGGAGCCGGCACGAGCAAGCAAGCCAACGCCCCACCTGCACGCAGCAACAAGGGAGCCGGCACGAGCGAGCGCCCCACCTGCACGCAGCAACAAGGGAGCCGGCACGAGCGAGCGCCCCACCTGCACGCAGCAACAAGGGAGCCGGCACGAGCGAGCGCCCCACCTGCACGCAGCAACAAGGGAGCCGGCACGAGCGAGCCGCGCCCACCTGCACGCAGCAACAAGGGAGCCGGCACGAGCGAGCGCCCCACCTGCCACGCAGCAACAAGGGAGCCGGCACGAGCGAGCGCCCCACCTGCACGCAGCAACAAGGGAGCCGGCACGAGCGAGCGCCCCACCTGCAGGCAGCAACAAGGGAGCCGGCACGAGCGAGCCCCACCTGCAGGCAGCACAAGGGAGCCGGCACGAGCGAGCGCCCCACCTGCAGCAGCAACAAGGGAGCCGGCACGAGCGAGCGCCCCACCTGCAGCGCAGCAACAAGGAAGCCGGCACGAGCGAGCGCCCCACCTGCAGGCAAGCAACAAGGGAGCAGGCACGAGCGAGCGAGCCAGCGCCCCACCTGCAGGCAGCAACAAGGAGCAGGCAACAAGCGAGCGAGCCAGCGCCCCACCTTGCACGCAGGCAACAAAGCGAGCAGGACCGCAGCGAGCCGAGCCCAGCGCCCACCGCACGCAGCAACAAGGGAGGCAGGCACGGACGCGAGCGA